>WBNH01001468.1:210246-221193 GCA_013401255.1 Urocolius indicus
ACCTCCTGCCAAGTACTTCAAATTCCTGTCCCTAAATGGTGATCGCAGAGGCACCAGATTGGCCCAGCGAGGCCGGGGGATGGGTCTGAACCCAGGAGTCGGGGAAGAGTCTAAAAACTTTTATGCGGGTCTTCACTGCAACCCGCTTCCCCTGTTACCAAGAAAAAGCAACTCCTTGCTAAACTATGACACCTCCAAGGGATCTGCCAAAACATTAGGATTTCTTCCTAGCCTCTCCAAGTGGCAGCACTAGCTCATTTCAAGCTTCCACAGCAAGACGGTGGAAGGGTAAAATGTTTTCTTGTAACCTTGCTAAGAAGAGGTCTAAGCCACTGGGCTATATGAAACCCATCCTTTTCTTCATTTCCAAAGGAACCAGAAATTGGTACAAGGGGAGTGTGTAGGAAAGAGGAAAATGGAGCCCTGGTGCTTTTCACATCAACTTCCCAAATAATTTCATTTCCCTACAAGTAGGACCAAGTAAAAGCAGCTCTGTCCTGCTGCTTTCAGCCCAGAACTCCCCTTGAGTCAAAGGAATGCTGAGGAGTGTAGTTTCAGAGTGGTGAAAGAATGTCGATGGGCACAGCTTGTATATGTCATGAACTCAGCTTGTACATGTCATGAACTATACTGACAAGATTTGACATTTTAAGATCTGTCTTTTGTATTAACACATGGAAATAGACACCAGGCAAGCATATATAAATATTTATTTTTTAAAAAGCAACCCTCTGTAAGTTAGAAGGGAACATTTCTTAATCGGGAAACATGTGTAGGAATAAAACCCATGAGGACAAATCTTCCATGTGAGTTACAGGAACATGTGGAAGTTACCCTGGATGTATCATGATACCTCTACACAGTGATTATGAGAGTTTCTTCAATATTTTGGAAAATTAGAAGATGAATAGAAATCATATGGTCTCACCATGATGACATATAAGGACTAGCATTTCAGAATGGTTTAAATCCCCCTTTTTATTTTTCTGAAGGACAGAAATATGAAGAGCAGAGGAAACTGCATCTACACAATTCCAAAAGGAATTTTCATTAGAGTAACTATCAGCATGTTCACATAAAACTTCATATAAATTATGACATTATGCCATACAAAAAAAAGACATCACATGTCTAAGGTTGCAAAGAGCAAAACCCATCAGCTCCCTCAAAATGCAAATGCACAAGGTAAACAGTGCTGGGTATACAGGGTCTTCTGACACAAGAAGGGAACTCAAAGTTACTGCTGACCTGGCATTGCAGAGCTACCTTTGGCTTTGGCACAGCAGGCTGAGCTGTTTCTCACAGGAGGTGTAAAACGTTTTTACCATAATATAGCACATAGCTATATTATGTGCAAAACAAAATAAAGGTATGGGTTAGGAGGCAGCAGTTTGCTTCTCTGCTCAGGGCTGCTATGTAGAGTAAATGTTGCCGTGAGTACACAAGGCCTTACAAAGGCGTGTAGCATGGAAACACACTTCATGCTGATGTTGAAGCCTCATCAGCGGTTTTGCTGATGCTGGAGACCAGGCAATTATTTTCCTGTGAAAGAATTCAGGATATTTTCTGTATCGTTTCTTCTTCACACCCCTCCCTCCTCAAAAGCAAGAATTTAAGGAAAGTAAAGTAGTACAGCATTTAGAATTGTGCTTTTCAGACAATGTCCAAATTAAAGATACGTCTTACACAGTACTTGTAATACTTAAATAGACAGATATAATTGCATTAAAGATCCCAGTAAACAGTTGGTGCTCAAACACATTGTGTTTCAACATAAGGAAAGCCTCAGGCTCCATGCTATCTCACCTCCAGCGACGTCCTTCCCCCTTCAGTTCTTCTGTATTGAGCTGAAAGTGAACAGCCGAGAGGACAGCCATCAGCACTGCCTGCCAGCACCCGTGGCCTGCAGCCCGTTTAGAAGCAGGATGCGAGACAGGTGGAAGAGACTCTCCCCGCTTTACCCGGGGGGTTCGTGCCTCTGCTGCCGGGGCCACAGCCACAGCCTCCCCGCTCCTTCCCGGGACATCCCCGCAGCGGAGATCGGAGTTGCCTCCGGTCCCGGCAGGTACCTGCTGAGGAGCTTGGCGAGGAGAAGCTTGACCCAGGGTGCGGAGGGGCTCAGGCAGACCGTCTGTCCCCGCTTCGTCGTGGCTCTGTGGGGCGAGGCAGCGAGTGAGGCTGGAGCCGGGCCCGGGCCTGGAGCCGGGAGTGGGGTCGGGCACTTACATGACCTCGGGCACGGCGCAGTGTGGCCCCTCGGCGACGAGCTCCAGGCGGGCCAGGCGTCGCGGCGGGATCACGTCGGAGACGGTCCGCACGCAGCGGCAGCGCAGCTCCCCNGCGCGGAGTGGTGCCGGGGGTTGTGCTTGGCCACACTCCCCACCTCCTTTGCCCCGGGCCAGGTGGGACGGCGGTCCCCATTCCACCGCCGGATGCTGAAGGAGCGGGGCAGAGAGAAGGGGCTGCTTCTTGCCCCGAGATGCTCCTGGCACAGCGGCTTTTCAGGTACAGGAGAGGAGGAAAGGTGATACAGCACAGTCCTTCGGATCTGCTCAGAGTCTGCGTGGGACCTCGAGGAGACTCAGACCATTCTCTGGAAGGAGCTGAGGCTCTTTTGTGCGGAATCTAGTGTTGCTTTCAGTTAGTCTTGGTTCAGGGTGTAGAGTCAAAGGAGGATTTCGGCTCTGGAGCCCACCTTGCTGGCTAACACTGTGCAACAACGTGCTCTTACCCAGTGGGAGTTGGTCCTCTGAACACCCCTTTCTTACCTGCCTGCAATTCTGTTCTACTTGCAACCAGGAGACACTGACATTTCCATACCTACACTACACTGGTGCAAGTCTTCTGTTCCACTCCTCTGCACCCATAGTTCAATAGTCTTCATGACTGTCAAGGCATTTTTTTACATTCTATTATAACAAAGAAACAAAGTTATCTGAGAGCTTTTATAGAAAATTATATGCAATTTTTCTGAGCCTTATTTACATGTAGGTTTAGTTTAAGCACTTTTAAAATGAGTTTTTGTATGAAATATGATTTTACACATCCTTTTTTTGTTTGTTTGTTTGTTTTTGCACTCAATCCTGTTATTCTCTTCCAGAGGTACTTGTGAACATGAGTGGAGTTCGGCAAATCAAATTGTTCCTGGGTCAGGCTGCCATGTGTTTTGTCCCAACAACTTGAACATTTTGTGTATCCCTAAGGTGTCTAGATCTGTCTTTTGGTAGCATGTGTCACATGATGCTTTGATTTATGACATCTCTATGGCTATGCAGGAATTCAAGGTTTGCAACTGTGTTCTTAGATCTCCTGAAATTTTCTAGTCTTAATTTACTTAATAAAGCTTTCTTTGCTGTAGAATATATATCTAACTAATGCAAAATCAGATAATCAAAGTCAAATTTCAATGAAACATTCCTGGTTTGTGAAGATCTGCTAATGAATCATTACTAGAATGACCTGAAACCAAGCATGTTATAGTGACTGCTTTAAACTGGCTTGACTTGATTTTCAGGGGAAAAATGACATTGTTTCCTTATAAGAAGACTGTCAACACAGATGCAACTTCTTGCAACTGAAGTATTTTGATTATATTTACTCTTTTTTTAGACATAAGGCAAATAATCATCAAAATAGGAATTAAGTGTAGGTAAAACCATACTGGTAGGGATGCCAAGATGGACAGCAAAGTAAGGTGATTTTGAAATTGCAAGGGTCACAGTACAGTCATTTCATTAGAAGATTTACTGTCTGAAAAGAACCAAAGTTGATACTCAAAACAAGTAAAATGTAGCATGCAAATCAGTCCTTGCAAAGGCAACCTGTTGGTACATAGAGACTCTTAATCCTGAGCTTTGTTGCCTACAGATCAGATAGTTCACCTCGCTACTGGTTTAGTCTCTCACGAGATCATCTATGAGGGAAGATTGCATGTCATAAGCAAATGGCGATTGCCCCATGTAATCAGGAAATAGCTAATGACTAATTTTCACCCCTTTCCAATTGTCATTTGGTATGACATCCTTAAAAGCTGTTGGCTTGTATCTTGGTCTTGAAAGGAAATTACATGATGAAGACATCTCTCTGTCCTGCTCTGTCATTTCTCCCCCACTCCCATTTCACCCCTCCAGTAAAGTTTGTATCATTTGGCCAGCTTCAGAAAGATTTGACAAAGGGTTATGAAGGGCTATCAACCAACTTAGTACAAGTTTGTGAAGAGTTGATGTTGGCTGGAAGGAGGAAGAACACCAAACCTGCACTGCCACTGAGGGAAAATCTGCAGCAAAAGCTCTGCTCTTTCCACCTTGCCATCTGGCCAGTCCAGATGTTCCTTTTTGCAGCCAGTGCATAACTTGGAGACTGCTACCTCATGTGCTGTCTCTTGTCCAGCTGCTGTCCATGACACAAAGATTATGTGAGAGTTCAGAGAGTGTTAAATTGAGTACATTGGAAGAAGCATACATCTTCACATCTGGGCCCATTACTTTCCATATGCCATGTCTCTTTTTTTTCAGTTGAAAACTAATTGTTTTTAATGAAAATGTATTCTCCACTAATGTGTATATGAAATTGCACATACAGCTGATGCATCATATAACTTGTGCTTCCATCTTCAAGATAAAACTGAGTAGCAGAGGTGCCGTTCCAGGCTCTGTTTTTGCAGCCTTCTAAGTAGTAATAGTCATAGCAGGTAAGTATTGTGGTGTGGTTTTTTGAGAGTAGACAGGGAACTGAAGAAGTTGGAGCCAGAGAGGCAGGGACATGCTTCCCTTGGAAACTAGAGAGATTCCTTAAGAAAATCATAAGAAACACAGCTGTTAAGAATGGACAATTGCCCACAGGTGCTTAGGGGCAACCACTAACCAGAAAAGTTAGAGACCCGGCTTGGAATTGCTTGAGATCCCTTGAGATCTTAGGGATGGAGTCATCATTCCCTTCAGGCTATAGCACCACAAGCACTGCCCTGTGAATTCTCAGTATGGCTGCCCAGGGAAGTGCCATGTTCTTTGCAGGATAACACTAATTTTGTTTGCATGTGTGCATTGCTATGTTGATAGGAACACACACACACACTTAAGTCACCATAATTTATGGGAACTGGGCACCCTATTCCACCCTCATAGACCTCTGTGCATCTAAAGTTAGTTTTCTCCTATACGTGGCCCTCACAAGCTGAACAGCAAAACTGAGGCTTAAACTGTATTACCAGGAGAAAGGATTTGCCCAACTATAGCAAACTGAGACAATAAACAGTTAGGATGATGCACAGATAATCCAATACAGGTCACTGAAACTATCATTAGCAGATCCAGCTCTGAATGAACGTGGAGAGCAGATCAGTTGTGAAAGAAATTATCACTCACATAGAGTCAGATTATGTGTTATTCTTGTAAAGTACACATGAGTAAGTACAGTTACGTGGTAGTGCTTGATTTTATGCTTGGATGACTTTTCACAATATCTGAACTCTCAGACTCATTCCACAGTGGTTACTGCTGAGGAAATTCCAGAAGTCTCCAGGGGTGAAGCGTGAGGCTGTTTTGGTCACGAAGCAGCAATGTGTGAAACTTAGCCATCAGCTCTCCAGCAGAAGCATGTGCTGAGATGAGCTCTAGTCAGAGGGCTTGTGATCATGCTGAGGTGCAGCAGGCATTACAGAGAGTGATTCTGTGAGTCAGTACTGGTGCAAACAGACCTGGCACAAGGGAAATGGGTATCTTGGGGAGTATTTCAGAAGGCAAGATCATCTGCCTAAGTAAGGCTTTGTACCTGCAAATTTTCAGATCTCTTATAGCTACCATGCATGTGAATGTGAGTAAGCTCTCTTCAGTCGAAATGACAGCAGCAAAAGGCTGAGCTATAGATGAACTCTCCTGGATTCTCCCTTTTCTTCCATCTCCTCTCACTGCTTTTGACACATTTCCTTTTGAGTCAGGAACTAAGACAGAACAGATAGCATCACATCAGCTAGAATGTAGAAAGCTTAGTTCTCCCCTGTCTGCTCCTGTATCTCTCTCATTTTAGATAAGTCTGTTATACATTTTCTGCAGGTGGTACAGATGCACCTGAGTTAAGTTTAAATTAGTTATCGTGAGTGGTGGTGTAAGTATAGCTATGACAGAACTCACCAAACTGCTCATATTTGCCTCATGAAGGTTACCATTCAAGCTAGCCACCTTGCTTAGGTTCTTTGGTAGGAACTGCTGTGTCTTTAGCATGGGGCACGGTGTTTCTGGAGCATCAATAGCTGTCTCAGCTTAGGCAAGCCCTAAGAAAATGCTCGCAGAGTATTACTAACATCATGATTTAGTCTTTATCTTATCCAGTTGTTAATTCACTCAATTCAGGAGTGATTCTGTTGCTTTGTTGCACACTTTGGCCACTTGCCTTTCCACAGAAGGTATTTGGCTTGGTATCTGTAGTGAGAGCACACGTTCATGGGCAGCAGGCCCAGAAAAGCTGAAAAACAATTAAGCAAATGACAACGCCTCTTTCGTTTCAACAAGTGAAGACTTTGCCTAACAGCACAAAAATGAATTAGGAAGGTACGTCCCAGATGCAAGTTGTAGATGACTTTCAGCATTGCCTAGAAACCATTTAGCGTGGGCAATCTCAGAAAGGGTGGGGATGTCTCCTAACAAGTTTAGCATTTCCTCCTGTGCTTTTATTACAAATTAATTATGGTTTGTAAGAGAGCTAGAAAAATGTCAAGTCACTGCTGCCTGTCAGTGTCTACAGTTAGAGATTATGGACTGCTGATGCCCTTCTTACCTTAATTATTATGTTACCATTTTTCTTTACCAGTACTCTGTTTCATAGTGTTCTGTAGCTATGGTAGGTTGCTATTGCCTAGTGCCTATGACCCTCCTGTGGATACAGCTCTGTCATAATGTGCAAACATATAATCATCCTACTCTCAGAGAGACAATACTGTGGCTTTCAGTCTCCGTGAAGTTTTGCTGGAGGTTGTAGCCAAATTTCAACAATATTCTGAAGTTTTGTGCAAAATATGTTTTATGTCAGATGTTTCATTTCCTTGAAGTTCCTTGATTGATTCTCTAGTTTTGAACTGTTTCCAGTCCATATTTTCTTGTAAATAATACCTGAATATGTACGAAATATGAGCATTGTATTATTCAGTTTGTATCATGATGTCAACTGCATCGTGGCACACATCAAACACTGTCGTGCATTAATTTCTTTAATACCTTTTGAGATGTTAATGTTTGCATATAGCAGATGATGGTCAACATTTTCTTGTCTGTCTTCCTAGTTCTTCACCTGATTTGAACACTCTGGAATCTTATCTTTTTCCCTTCAACAGAGTTAGAGGTTCTCCTTTACCTGTGCTCATTGGTGGCCGTAAGAGGATGGACAAACACACAGTTAATAGCTGCAAAGGAATGTGTTTGTATTACTGAAGCGTTACTGTAGGAAAAGTAAGTTTGGGAATCATTTCTACATTTTTCAATTTCAAGTGCCAACTTAACTTTTCTGAGATAGCTAATGGGATTGCAGTTACTGCCACACTGTGACCTTACTTTGTGTGACTCCTGGACGTACAACAGTTTAAAAAAGCACATAAATTGGCTAACTGCAGGTGGACTGACAGGTTTAGATATCTTATATCTAACTTAAAAGGGCTTTTGAGAATAGGAGCAATTTTTTCCTAATCTCACTGAGGGGAAAGAAGCCTCAGGCTTTTTAGTGATAGGCATGATCCTAGGTAAAGATTACAATTGGGTGACTCCTTCCACCTCGGAGGTGGAAGGAACATAGCTTTTCAGTTGATAAGTCTTTGAGATTATCACATGCCTTCAGTAAGGCATGAAGAACTCCTCTTGGCCTTAGCAGCAGCTGAAAATACTCTGCATCTTACAACTTCCTGCCCTTGATCTGTAAAAACGTCAGGAGCAACTGTGTTCAGAAGATGGAATAGGTCTCTTGCTGTGGCTTGTCTGTCAGAGGCAGGCAGGTTGTCTAATTGCTGAGGCAGACTTTGGTTCTACAACTTGAATATTAACTCAGGTATAATTATACCAAATATGCAGCTAGCTACTGCTGCTTGTTTATCTAGCTATAGCACTTGACAGCAGCACTTACACTTGGCCAGTGCCTTGTGCAGACATACTAAACTATGTCCTCTAATAACTGAAGATTTTTCTACTGGTGTTATTTAGGTAAGGGAGAAAAATTAGGTCCTTATACTTTAAGCCTGATAGCAAAGATTTCCTTCTACTAGGAAATGATTGTTTCAAAACAAACACATAAAAATTGTTCTATCTGCACATAGTTGGAATTAAAGCAAATATGAATTTCTTAAAAATTGAACTCTTCACCCAATCAAAACATGAACTATTAATTGAATTAAAAGATGAACTGTTCACTCAATTGAAAAACCCAACCCAAAACAACAAAAAAATGTGGGTTAAGCCAATTTCAATCCAAGAAAGTTTTCAGGTTCATTGGAGCTGAATAATTTTTGAGGATATACTTTGGATAGTTGTGGTCTTTTGGTTTAAGAGATGACATCAGTTGAGAAAGCAGTGACACGAGACTGGTGACCACATGGAAATAGGAACACTCATTGGAGTAATTTTCAAAGTCTTCTTTTATGACACTCACTTTAATCCTCTATGTTACTTTCATTGGTTGTGTTGCAATGAAGGAAAAAATGAAGAAGTCATACTTGACTTATAAAGTTGCCATCTCAGGGAAAACTTTCTTAAAGCACTTTGAGAGTGTTATATGCTGGTTCATTCTTCAGCATTTTTATACTCTAGTAGAGTTGATTACATTGTTCCTGGCAAGAAAAAAATGCGTGCTCTTTGGTTGAAAGGAAGGAAAAAATAATATTTATACGTTTGTTTAATTCTCCGTGAATTATTCAAAACAGCATACCAATCAGCAAGAGGGAGAACTATTCATTTCAGCTTGTTAAAGGGAGGTGTTTAGGAAAGGAGGTGCTTGGAGGAAAAACGTCAATGACATGTTTGATAATTGTGATCACTGTTACTGCCAGTGGTTATCTTCCCCATTAGCTTTTATTTATATATCTTAAAAAAAATACAGATTGCTTGACTTCAGATAACCTCAATACACACAGAGTACCAGAACAAGCAAGGAGATCATAAAAAAAATTATGCCAGCAAATGTGAGCACACTCTTCTTCTTTTTTAAAAATGCCAGTGAGTGTTCATGTCAGAAGTCCAAAGAGAGAGCAGAAGAGTCTGTAAACTGGAGGGATTCTTTAGAAAATAGGCTACTGAAAAAATAAACTTGTGATTTGCTGAAAATTCACCTTTTTCACCTTTGATTTTCTTCTAAATAGTCATAATTCCCATAAAAAGAAATTCATAAGGACAACAACTGAAAATAATCATTTTGCTTATCTTCAAGTACTGTTTTGCTGTGAGATCAGACTAGTTTAATTTAAATAAACAGCTTGCAGTTAGCATTTGAATATATGCTTGGATTTGAAAAAAAAAAAAAATTGCTTTCTAGTGAAGGTTTGCAGTTTGTTGGGGTGCTCATTTTTCTCCTGGAGCACTGTTCCATCAGCACATTTCCTGACTGGATGGCCCTGGCTTGTATTCATGGCACACATCATTTGAATCAAACTGCATTCAGTACTTCTCACTGAGAACTCACTCTTGTAGGCCAGCATTACCTGTTTGCTCGTTTTTCTGTTTCTTTTAATAGTAATTTTAGTATCAAAACACATTTACATTCTCTCCTTCAGCCTTTCCTCCAAACATGAATAATGTTGAGAGAACTTTTCAGCAAGCAAATTATTCTATAGCGTTTGGCTTGCCAACAGTTCAAGCATGTACAGATAGATTTCCAGCTCTTTGCCAAGCTGCTTACTCAATCTAGTCTCCTGCTGACTTCCGTGAAAGGTTTGAGTATGCAGACCCCCATCTTTTTTCCCTTTGGTGTTAAGTTTAACCAGGAGTGACTGACTGAAGCTACAGTGTTCAATATGAACCAGCTACAACAATGCCTATGTTCTTTGGCTTTGGCTCTCTATTTATCACAGTTGTTGTGACAGTGAACAGTGCTTACGCAAACTGCTTCTGTTTTGTGGAATGACGGGTCTTTGCTGTGAGAGGTGAAGAACCAAACAGAGAAAACATAGAGGGAAGCAAGAGAGAAACCAGCATTGGTGTAGCTTCTCTAAACAGGAGCCTGAGGACACAGGGGCTCCGCCTGTCTTAACTTTCTGGAAAAGGAATTAGTAGAAAGTGAAGAGTTGATAGAACTTTGACAACAGGAATTCAGTGAGTCAGCAAATGTATTTTTATTGGCTTGATTACTGGTCTGTTGCTGAGAATGTCTGGCGTTTTCAGGCATGAACCAATCTGGATTGCTGTGCGTTTATTAATAGTTACTGATAATTCAAATGTAAAGCTTTCAGAGTGTCAGATTTCTTGACAAGTCACTCACTTTTCCCTTTTTTTTGTTGAGTGATCAAGGGTCTTTTGCATAAAGATCTGACACCCATATGCACAGCTCTTACATTTGAGTAACTGAGCTGTTTTAAATACAAATTGGTACTTAAGGATGGACTGTGGAGGTTGATGGTCCAGGCTGATGGGGGACTCCTGATGCTTGTTTTGCCACCTAGATCCTCAGGTCTGACAAATTACTTTACAGGGCCATCTGCTACTGTCCTACCAGCATAACCTTTTGGAGAGTCAATGCCAGATGGTTTTGTGAAGCAGTTAGCATAGCAGTGCTACTTAGGCAAGGTACTAGCATTACTGTAATTGTGCTTGGATTTGTAAATAATACTCAGATAATAGCATTGCAGTTTGTAGCTTGTTGGTGCAAGATATTTTTTCAATTATTTTAAATTGTAGCATCTCTGAACAGTAATTTAGTTCTGTTGATTTCTAGATTAAATGAAAATTAAACGCCCCATCCCACTGTCGTGGTTTGGCCCAG
>WBNH01001470.1:2302-25010 GCA_013401255.1 Urocolius indicus
CCACACAGGATCTTGAACTCTACCATCTCATGGTCGCTGCAGCCGAGGTTGCCTCCAACCTTCACATCCGCAACCAGACCCTCCTTTTTTTGTCAGTACCAGGTCCAGCAGCACATCTCTCCTCGCTGGTTCCTCAATCACCTGCAACAAGAAGTTTTTGTCAACAATCTGTAGGAACATCCTGGACTGTTTGTGCTTGGCTGTGTGGCTTTGCCAACAAATATCAGGGACGTTGACTCCCATGAGGACCAGGAATTGTGATTGTGAGGCAGTTCTCAGGTGTTTGTGGAAGGTCTCATCCACTTTCTCCTCCTGATCAGGTGGCCTGTACCAAATTCCTACAATAATATCACCCACCTAGGCACAGTTCAGTACATGTTAATTGCTCCCTCACATAGAGAGCAACTCCATCTCCATGCCTTGTCAGCCTGTCCTTCCTAAACAATCCATAGCCCTCTATGGCTGTGCTCCAGTCATGGCAGCTGTCCCACCACATCTCTGTGACTGCAATGAGGTTGTAGCCCCACACTCACATCTCCAGTCCTCCTGCTTATTTCCCAGGCTGTGTGCAGTGGTGCAGAGGCAGCACAGGGTCTTACTCAAACACAAAGAATTCCCTGGACAGATGCAGCAGGATCTTCCCCACATTGGAGGATCCAATGCAGTTGGATTCAATGGGGCTAAGCACAGTGTAAAAGCCAAGACAGATTGGCAGTTTGTAGGAGGATGGACCATGGCCAGGCAATGCATAGCTATGCTGTGGAGCGGTGGGACAAGATCTCCTGGCTCTTTCCACACCTGTCAGTCCTCCAGGTGCAGCCAGCTGAGTTCATCACTGCCCAGGGAATTGCTGTGCTGTGCATTTGCAATAGTCTTCCACACCACTATGCTGGCTGTGCTTCTCAAAGACAATGCTGCTTGAAGATTGGTTGAGCCTTTTCCCCGTAATTTCATGAAGAGCCAAGCATTCAGCACTGCCACTGCAGAAACTGCCTGACAGTCAATGCTGGGAGCCAGGCAGCAGTGAATTTTTCATTCCATTAAGTATTAACACTTTTTTTTTCCCAATCTTGCTATTGTTGTTTATAGAATGACAGACAATAATCAGAACATAAAAGCATTTATATTTTCCCCACTGGCAAAGCAGCACATTTGTAATTGACATCACAGGTGGAGTTTGGCAATCATTAGTGCGATATTGCACTTCAACATGATCAAAGCAATCAGTTCACAGACATAATAAAGAAGAAGGAGCTCTGATTCAGCTCCTCCATAAAAGGCAATGATAAAGAGGTCCTGGGAGAGAGTAAGAGCATGGTAAGTTTCAGAGGGCATACAGCTGAGCTATCCTTTTACATGAAAACCGATTCTCATGTCTAATTATCTCCCTAACCTGTTCAGCCCAACATCGCTGACATCTCTGATTTTCAATTGACGTTACAAATTGTGGAATAGAAAAAGTTCAATCTCAGTTGAAACTCCTCCTGAAGTTTGTCACTTGCAGATGGAAAGCTTTTTGAGCGCTGCAGTACTTGTTCTGGCTATATTAATGCTGCCAGCCAGCCTCAGTCATGTGTGGGTGAGGAACTCTTCAGGTTTAGTCAATGAAAGTAGCCTTTTTGCTTTACTGATACAGGGTAGAAAGCTGAGTGTAGGGCCAGTAGACTTTGCACTGGTGAGTGTCCATAGCCAGGGAAACAAATGCCATTGTAAGCAAACATAGACGTGCTGTTCACTATGTTTGTCTCTTGGACTTGCCACAGTTCAGGCTAAAAAAGCACACTTGTACAAATTCAGAAATCCTTACCTTCTGTTCGAGCACATCTTCAAATAACATTGGTGACGAGTTTAAACATTGTTCTTCATCTCCCCCTAGGGTTACTGGCACCTGTGCACACCAGTGCCAAGTCACATGGTGCAACCCTGAGCATCTTGGTTCTGCTTATGCTGAGAGCCACTGCAGAGGCCCTCAGGACCTGCCTCTGTGGTCTCTGGTGCTGAAGGCTGGAGTTCGGCATGCGGCTCCAGCAAGTGTAGCTTCTTCAGGCCTCAGCTTCAAGAACTTGAATGCCTCTGCACTTGGACTTGGGATTATCTACTTGAGCAAACAGACATGGCTTCTCTCGCCTTACATTATCCTGGCCAAGCACTCTCTTTCTGCATTATGCATCACTCAGTCTGCTTTGTGCTTTGCCCATAGCCAGTTCATCTATTCAGTGTGTGTTTATTGGACAGAAGTGGAGCATTCTAAGTGTAAATTGAGGCAAAGAAATACAATTTTAAGTTGTTGTCATTGTGCATAAAAGACAGTATCTCCTTTCTACGTCTTCTCATGGAAAACCCACTCTCCCACAGGAATCCTGCACTTCTGCATTTATAGCACGGTTGGGATAGTGCCTGGGACCTGATTTCTGTGAAAGACTGTAACACATCCCCACCTTGATCAGCTGTGCTGTCTTTTCTGCTCAGATCCTTTATTCAGAAAAGAAGCTATTAAGGGAAGATTCCTGCCTCCTTGCTGAAAGAGGGGAGGAAGAGGTGAAACGCTGGCACAAAAAGTGACTCCTCTTTCTCATTTTTTACAGTCAGCACGCTGGATTTTTTTGAGTAATGATGAAGCAATGCAAATGGTGAGAAAGGACCCACAGTTAGATACTCATTTACCAGGATGTGATTGTTTACTTGCTCTTGTCAGTTTAGAACTGTACTTTCAGATTCAATCTTTCTGCACAGTCTGATCTGTTCCCAAAGGATAGACTGGAAGTTTCACTTTCTGCTGAGCATTTTTGTGTCTAACCACAATGTGAGAAGAGATGCAGTGGCAATAGGGCAGCTCACCCTTGCCCAGGATGATAAAACACAGATAAAACAAGTCTTACAAGTACCATAAAAGTCCTTCTTCCTCAGGGCTTAGCTCAAACATGATTCCACACTTCTTAGATGTAGTGGACACAACTTGGTCCTACCACTCAAAAGCAAGTGAATTAGAGTGATAAAGGTAGTTTTATGCAGTAAGGATATGTGGAAATTTGCTTCAGACTTGTGTACACATAATACCTGAGTTAGCATGAGTGCTTTGGGCAGTGCTCTGAGACAGCTTGAAGTCTTAAGTCTTACCAAGCATAGTTTTACATCCTCTGACATAACAGAAGAGGTCCCATGCAGTGCAATAGTGACAGAGGGTTTGCAGAATCACATTTTAATTAGTGGATGAGGAGGAAGGGAGATGATCACACCAAAGGGCTTTTCATTCATACTCCCAGAAGTGTCCTGTAAGATCATGCTCAAAGTGCTCACAGTAAAGTTAGCTGTGCACACAGGCTCATGATTACTACAGAAGTAGTCAGACCCCCGCACCCTTGGCTGTCATCTGCTTACTCTGGCTGCAGACTCGTGCTCTGACCTTGGCATTATGTTTGCCTCTTCTCCGGTGGAGAGCTGGAGAGACCTGCCTGGCCTTTGCACACAGAGGTGGAGCATGAGCTGTGCTTGTGTGAAATGTCTGGGTTGATGGTGGAAAGAAGGTGGAAAGAAGTGCATTCGAAGTGCACTCTGGTGCCAAAGAGCCCTACAGCAAGGGGGAGATGTGCACCAGCAGCAGTAGTCCTGCTGGAGAAGAACAACACTTTCCTGCAGAAGAAACTCCAGCTGGGAATTCCTGAGAGGCATATACACCAGAGAGTGACACCATCAACCACAATTGGGCATTATCTTTCAAAGCAGTGGTTTATTTGAAACCTGTTTCCAGTTGAGCTAACAAATTAATTTCCAAAGCAACAACAGATGGGCACAGACAGATGGCTCAGTATTTTCAAAGCCTCTCCAGAGAAAGGAAGTGTCACTATAAGCCTACACTATCTTGACATTCTGAAAGAATGCCATCTTAACATCTGCATTAGCTGGAAACAGGTGTTAGGAATATATGTTATCAGCTGGATTTTTGTGGTTATTGTCCTAGTCTCCACTGCCATAGCTCGTGATCCTCCAACTTTCTCTCCTTATCTGAAAACTGTATTTTAAGACATTTAAATGGCTTATTTCATGATTCGCCACTCAGACCTGCTGGAGTTACAGAGAAGGTCCAGCTTCATCTGGGCTGAGCTCCAGCACCGAACTATATTAGGATTTCAAAATTAGGCAGGGTAGGGAGAGACAGGATGTGGACAATCAGAGAGAAAGGTATAAAGGTAAAAATGGAAGTGAGCAGAACCTCATTGCCATTGAGTAGAAAATGACACTGAACACAGAAGGAGAAAGCAAGCAGCATGAGCTTTATTGTCCTGTAGGAAGAGGCAAATAGAATGAGAAAAGAGCTAGTCCTTAGTATGAAGACTATGAAGAGTGACATAACATGAACAAATAAAAACATGAGCTGTGGAGCAAAAAATGGCAATGTACATTGAAAGGAATGGGCAGAAAATGACTGTGCTATACTCAAGCAATTAACACAGAACAGTTCATTGCTCAGAAAATCCTTGGGTGGTTATTGCAATGCAGGCCCCCTAACACAAAAGGGTATGTCACCCTGAAAGGAACCATGATTAGTGTCTGTAGACAGACATGGATTTGACACATCTTTGATACAAAGCAGCAAAGATAGAAGGCATAGGCTTTTGCGAGTCTCATAACATGGAAGAGGGTTATGCAGGTCTGGGAAAACTCTGTCTCTGCTTACCACTGTAAAGAAAGGATATGTCAACTTAGAAGGCTGACAGTAGAATCACAGAATCAAAGAATCATAGTGGTTGTAAGAGACCTTTAGAGATCATCTAGTCCAAAACTCCTGCTATAACAGGTCCATTTAGATCACATCACACAGGAATATGTACAGACAAGTTTTGAAAACCTCCAGAGAAGGAGACTCCACAACCTCCCTGGGCAGCTTGTTCCAGTGCTTAATCACCCTCACAGTGAAATTGGTTTTCATTATGTTTAACTGGACATTTTTATGGTTTTTTTTATGTTTCATTTCATTATCCTTTGTCCTGTCACTAGGTATAAGTGATGCCCCCACATCCTGACATCCATTTGAATGCTCCAGTCTCCTGATCATCTTGGTGGCCCCGTGCTGGACGCTCTCCAGAAATTCTCTGTCCTTCTTGAGTTGGGAAGCGCAGAATTGGAAACAATACTCCAGATGAGGTCTCACGAGGGCAGAGTAGGGAGGTAAGAGACTCTCCCTTGACTGCACTGGCCACACTCTTCTTGATGCATCCCAGAATGTCATTGGCCTTCTTGGCCTCAGGACACATTGCTTGTTCAGACAGGACTCCCAAGTTTCTCTCCAGAGAGCTGCTATGCAGAACGTCAACCCTTAGACTCTACTGTTGCATGGAAGTGTTACTTCTCAGATGCAAGACTCTGCACTTGCCCTTGTTGAACCTCATGAGATTCCTCTCTGCCCAACTCTCAAGTCGGTCAAGATCCCGCTGAATGGCAGCACAGCCTTCTGTGAATCAGACAGTCCTCCCATTTTGGTGTCACCAGCCAACTTGCTGAGGGTGCACTCTGCCCACTCATCCAGATCATTGGTGAAGATGTTGAACAAGACTGGCCCCAGAACCCATCCCTGTGGAACTCCACTGGCCACAGGCCTCCAACTCGATTCCGTACCATTGATTACCACCCTCTGGACTCTGTCATTCAGCCAGTTCTCGATTCCCCTCACCGTCCACTCATCCAAGCCACACTGCCTGAGCTTTCTGATGAGGATGTTATGGCAGACAGTGTCAAAAGCCTTGCTGAAGTCGAAATGGATGACATTCGCTGCTCTCCCCTCATCTAGCCATCTGGTTATGCCCTCATAGAAGGCTATCAGGTTAGTCAAGCAGGATTTCCCCTTGGTGAATCCAGGTTGACTCCTCCAATAACTATCTTTTCCTTCAGATGTTAACAATATTGTGGACAAGTTGTTGCATCACCTTTCTAGGGATGGAGGTGAGGCTGACCAGCCTGTAGTTTCCTGGGTCTTCCTTCCTGCCCTTTTTGAAGGTTGGAGTGACATTGCCCTTTCTCCAGTCTCAGGCACCTCACCTGTCCTCCATGATTGTTCAAAAATGATGGAGAGAGGCTTAGCAATCGCATCAGCCAGCTCCCTCAGCACTCTCAGATGCATCCCATCAGGACCCATTAACTTTTAAGTGTTAAGCCTGCCCAAAAAGTCTTTAACCTCTTTCTCATCCACCCAGGGAAAGTCCTCTATTGTACAGACTATCTTACTCTCCTTACTGGGCTGAGCTTCCCAAGGGCTAGACTTGACTGTAAAGACTGAAGCAAAGAAGGCATTCAGTAGTTCAGCCTTCTCTGCATCCTGTCTTCAGGGCACCCTCTGTGTTTAGCAGGGGGCCTACATTCTCCCTCGCCTTGCTTTTGCTGCTGAGGTACCTGAAAAATCTCTTTCTTTTTGTTTACTTTTCCAGCCAGATTTATTTTTAAAAGGGCTCTAGCCTTCCTAGTTACACTCCTGCATGCTCCGGCATGCTCCTGTACTTTTCTCAAGAAACCAGGTCCTGCTTCCACTTCTCAAAGATGGTTGTTTTCTCCCTGAGTTCTCCTTTGTTCTTCCATGGAAGTCTCTTGCCTCTTTCCCTGCTTTTCTACTTGTGGGAACACACTGATCCTGGGCTTGGAGGAAGTGGTGCTTTAAGATCAACCAGCATTTTTACATCTAGGATCCTATATGATGAGACCTCACCAAGCACGTCTTTGAAGAGGCCAAAGTATTTTCGTCCAGTGTTGCTACTCAGCTCAGTGTCCTGCTTCTTCTGTACAGGATCTTGAACTCCATTATCTCATGGTCACTGCAGCCAAGGCTGCCTCCAACCTTCACACCCCTAATCAGATCTTCTTTATTTTTCAGCATAAGGTCTAGCAGCATGCCTCTCCTTGTTGGCTCATCAACCATTTGTGATAAGAATTTGTCATCCAACATTCAGTAGGAACCGTCTGGACTATGCGTGCTTGGCTGAGTGGCTTTTCAGCATTTTAAATGAAGGTAGAGATACACTGAATTGGGTTTTAAGTCAACCACTGTGTGCTTATTTTCATCAGTATTGTTAAGGAGTTGGGGTGCACCCAGTAACAATTTCAGGCTTCCTTTGGAAGGACTGGCCATGACATGTCATGTATCCCTACCTGATCCCTGTGATGCAAAATGGCACCAACATAAGCCTCAGAGAGGCTGTATGCATTTTTCAAAGTCACACAAGATGAAAATGGTGCCCTGTTGTCTTGGGATGCCAGATTTCAACAATAACAGGCTTCCTGCTACACTTACTCTGCTTAAACACATGTTCCTATTTCCACTGTAATTAATTAACAAGAGATAATTTACTCTCTGAGAGGAAAAAGGTTTATCTCAGCATACTATAAGTTTATACAGCTGTCATAAATTGATACAATGAGTATGCTGAATTTTCAAATCATTATAGAAAACAACCATTACAGTTATGATGTGTGTGTGTCTCTTAAGTCAGGACCTCCCCAAGAAAGACAGGAGCTGTTAGCCCTGAGTAGGCACTGGAGTTTCAGGCAGAGACACATCATGTATTTCCCTACCAGCTTTCAGGCAAGGAAATTCTCTTGTAGAGCATGCTGTCTTGCACTGTCCGAGGCGATAATCCCCTCCTTTCATTGACAGGGGCATGCAGCCTATGGTGGCCCCGTGCAAGGAACAGATCTCAGAGGAGTGGGCTTAAAGAGCACATGACAGAGCTCTACCCGTGCAGCCATGGCTGTAGAACACAAGGGACAAGTGCCCTTAAATATCATTATCTTTTTTATACCTATGTTCTTTTCAAAGCATTCTTCATTCTCCCAAAGATGTTTGGTCTAGGTTTGCTGTGCTCTTATGACAATCTCCAATAAAGGCCAGAGCTGATGGATTTTACAAACACTAAACTCACTCTGCAGACTCACTTGCCCGTGAGCTCCTGTCACACTAACAGCAAAACAATAAATTAAACAGGTGGTGCCATCTGCTGGGAATCAAAATTTTTACTTCTTTTTTATTTACAGACAAAACTGTAGAATCAAATAGAATGACATCGCCCAGACTCCCTCCAGGTTTTATTTCGCATCTTTGCCACAAGACGTCCATGAGCAGGAGGCAAAAAAATCAGGAGCTGAATTCAATCTCTTTGTTAGAACTCCTGTAGTGTTCTGTTGTGGCATCTATCCACCAGAAATTATGGTGCAAGAGCACATGAAAGTGTCAAGATTTGGATTTTTTTTTTTTTTTTTTTTTTTTACCTGGAAGGAGAAAATATTGATCTTGCTGTGATACAGTAGAGATTAAACATCCTGCAGCTGTGACAAGTACAAGGTGTCATGGAAGGCTGAGAGCAAGGGAAAATACTGAGTTTGCAAAAGAGCTTGTCATAGAACCACAGAATCACAGAATGGCTGACGTTAGAAGGGACCTCTAAAGATCATTCTATCCAACCCTCACCCTGCCAAAGCAGGTCTGCTTCAATTAGATCACATAGGAACTTGTCCAGGCAGTTTTGGAAACCTCCAGTGAAGGAGATTCCACACCTTCCCTGGGCAGCCAGGGCTCTTTCATTCTCATGAGAAAGAACTTTTTCCTTGTGTTTGAGCAGAACTTTTTGTGTTCCAGCTTTTGTCCACTGACCCTTGTCTTTGAGAGAGACCATGATAGTCTCTTGCTCACTGCCCTCCATCCAACCCCATTTCCCTAAGGACAGTGCAGGCCCCAGTGAGACTGGAGGAAAAAGATAACCAAAGGATGTTGTGGATCAAGACAAGGGCAGGGAGGGCTCACTGCCAATACTTGACTTGGAGAAAAATTTTATTCTACTACCTAGAAGAAAGAGAATGGAACAAAAAGCAAAAAGAGAGTAGGATGACTGAGAAAATTACAACCAGCACTTTAAGGTTTCCCTCCCCCATCCCTCCTTTCTTCCTGGGCTCAGCTCACTGCTCCTGATATCTCTGCCTCCTCCTACCTCAACAGCTTGGGGGTGGGTAAGGATGCAGTCCCTAATGAGCACCTCTTTTGTGGGTTCTTCATGGCAGTTACACCTCCTGCAAATACAGCGTCCCACCCACAGGGTACGGACTCCTCTGGGCATAGTCTTAATGAATGTGTCTGATGTGGGTTCTTTCCAACAGCTATACCTTCTGTGAACATGGGCTCTCTCACATGGGACATGGCCTCCACTGGGCACAGTCATTGCCCCCTGGCATGGGGGTCACACTCTCCTGCTGACATCCACTCTTTAGGTACTTATATATCTTTATTAGGTCCCACCCTTAGTCTTTTCTAGGCTCAACATACTACAGATATAGGCCCAGATCCTGCAGACTTTCCTGATTGGAAAGTGCTTCCAACCCCTGCTTGTCTTGGTGGCCCTGTGCTGGACTCTCTCTAGAAATTCCCTGTCTCTCTTGAGCTGGTGAGCCAAAAAATGGACAAAAGACTCCAAATGAAGCCTCACCAAGACAGAAGGGGAGGAGAACCTCCCTTGACCTGCTGGAAACACTCTTCTTGATGGCCTTCTTGGCTANAATGTGTCTGATGTGGGTTCTTTCCAACAGCTATACCTTCTGTGAACATGGGCTCTCTCACATGGGACATGGCCTCCACTGGGCACAGTCATTGCCCCCTGGCATGGGGGTCACACTCTCCTGCTGACATCCACTCTTTAGGTACTTATATATCTTTATTAGGTCCCACCCTTAGTCTTTTCTAGGCTCAACATACTACAGATATAGGCCCAGATCCTGCAGACTTTCCTGATTGGAAAGTGCTTCCAACCCCTGCTTGTCTTGGTGGCCCTGTGCTGGACTCTCTCTAGAAATTCCCTGTCTCTCTTGAGCTGGTGAGCCAAAAAATGGACAAAAGACTCCAAATGAAGCCTCACCAAGACAGAAGGGGAGGAGAACCTCCCTTGACCTGCTGGAAACACTCTTCTTGATGGCCTTCTTGGCTATGAGGGCACTTTACTGGCTCCTTTTTAGTTTATCATCAACCAGAACTCCCAAGTGACTTTCTGCAGAGCTGCTCTCCAGCAGATGACCCCTAGCCTGTACTGGTTTGTGGGGTTGTTCCTCTCGAGATGCAGGACTCCGCACTTGTCCTTGTTGAACTACATGAAGTTCCTTTCTGCCTAGCTCTTAAGGAGGTCGAAATCTCTCTGCACAGCCTTCTGATGAATCAGCCAGTATTCCAGATTTTTTTGAGAGATTCTCTCTTATGTTTCTACCCAAGTTTTGTTCTGAAAGGTTGAGAAAATACTCTTACTTAATAACTTCTGCCTCAGTGCCTAAAGCACCCAAGGAGCAGAGAGCTCTGGAGCCAAAGGAGAGACCTTTTGGAGTCCCCTTGTCCAAACACCTGGGATATGGCCATGGATTTCGTTATGAAGCAGATTAGTTTAGACTGCTCAGCAGCCCCTGTGTCCTTCTGAGTAGCAATTTCCTCTTTCTGTTCAATTAGGTACACATTTTCTGGTCCAAAATATGCATAGACAAATGCTGAATCAGGCTTTGCTGCAGCACACTGCCATTTTCTTAGATTCCTAGGTAGACAGAAACGTTAACAGGCCATTTGCTGCCTGCCTAAATTGCATCCTATTTAACTCAGTGAGTTTCCTTTCTCATTTCTGTGGGAAAATGATGATGAATAGCTTCGGAAAATCTGTTCTGAACTGTAACTTTCTCTCTTTGTAATGTTTGGAGCCTCTCTCTTTGCCTCTATGTATTTCTAACAGGATTTGTCTAACAAGCAAGAAAACAGTTAATTTGTAATGTTTTAGGTCCTGTTTTCAGAAATTATTTTAGATGCTATGTTAGAGCTGCAGCCCTGTGTTTTGCTCTCTATAAAGAGCAACAAATTATTCAAGATGGCCTAGACACAGGAATCAATCAATACCATAGAAATGCTCCCTTTGCGAAATGAACCCAAGACATTTTCAGAACAATAGATTAATATGTGGTCGGGATTCTGACTAGATCTGCATGGACCAACATAGAGGTGTGGAGATGCATTCCAAACCCTAGTCTGGCAAACCTTTATGTAAGTGACATGCAGTCCTGCTAATGGAGAAACTTGAGAACAACACTTTCCAACATGCTTTAATGTGAGCTGGGATAGGCATTCTCCTTGACATATTCAGTGTTCCTCCACCATCAGAGGACTTTGAAGCCAGATTGCCTCATCAATGGATTTTAGTTTAAAGATCCTTCTGTTCTCTGTCTTGTGAGGGTTTTAGGCGTTTTTGGTTTTTAAAAATAGATCTGTCTATCCTTGTTGCTCTTACACATGCCTGAAACAAACCTCTGATTTTGAAGTGGTTTGTGTTCGGGTAGGAAAAACAAATCATAGAATCATAGAATGGTAGGGTTGGAAGGGATCTTTAGAGATCATCTAGTCCAACCCCCATGCAGAAGCAAGTTCACCTAGATCAGGTCACATAGGAACATGTCCAGGTGGGTCTTGAAGACCTCCAAGGAAGGAGACTCCACAACCCCTCCGGGCAGCCTATGCCAGGGCTCCCTCACCCTCACAGTAAAACAGTTTTTTCTTATATCTAAGTGGAACTTTTTGTGTTCCAACTTCATCCCATTACCCCTTGTCCCGTTGCTAGCTACAATAGAAAAAAGGGATGCCCCAATCTCCTAACACCCACCATTTAGAAACACATTATGTTCGTTTGACTCCAAGAAAGGGTTTTATTCTCTGTGAAACAAGTGTCACACATTCAACAACTCAGATAAAAACTTAGCAGCCTCCTGGTCTGTAAGTCTTTCAGTCTTGTGGCTTTTCTATGTATAGGTGGCAGAAAAGACCTTTAAAATTTTTTTACCTTGAAAATCTCAGCCTGAAATACTAATGTATATGGAAGAAAAAAAAAATCTGTAGGAAAAATGCCTTTGGATCTCTTTTGCAAATATTTAATGAGAAAAGCTTCTTAATGGGAAGAAGGCAATATTGTTCCAATTCTTATGTGATGCCAGGCCATTTGGAAAACTGCAGGAAGTTTTATAGCTATATATATATATATATATATATATGTTGATACATTAATCTAATGAATGTCCTGGTGCATACACTCATGTGCATAAACCCCCTTAACATTCTTCCCATTCTTAATCCTTGATTTTGAGAGGGTTTAAATGCTGCCTTAAAAGAAAGAGCTGAGAAAAATTCTTGATTCAGAGAAGGTATGTTATGTTCCCAGTCTTAGGAAGGAGTAATATACTGTTGTTCTGAAAATCATGCATGAGAGAGGGAGGGAACAGAGGTAAGAGGAAGTCAAGGAGATGAGAAGGCTGGGGAGGGCAAGTGGGGACATGACACAAAATATTTCCTGCTTAACCATGATGTCAGTCTGTGTCACAAATCCTCTGAGATAGAATTTTAAGTAAAAAAATGTCTGAATAATTTGTATGCTTTCTTTCAAGAGGGTAAGTAGTCTCACGGAAAAAAAAAAAAAAGTAGGTGGGATATTTCTGATAAAAGTGGTTTATTTTCCAGTGCCATTCTTGTTTTCCTGGCTTCCATAAGCATTTCACA
Source organism: Urocolius indicus (assembly GCA_013401255.1). Taxonomy (NCBI): domain Eukaryota; kingdom Metazoa; phylum Chordata; class Aves; order Coliiformes; family Coliidae; genus Urocolius; species Urocolius indicus. The sequence goes on from WBNH01001470.1 coordinate 14,841, forward strand.
TACTTTCATATTTCACTACTTCTAAAAATTTGCTCCTAGTATGCAGCAGTGTCCAGCATCTTACCCAAAGTAAGTAAGATTTCAAGAGTAGGAGCAGGAGGGAGTATAGCATCAAAGATGTTCCCATAGGTGCAGCCCATTCCCCAGATGACATGCTCACCTGGAGACCTTGGGATGTGTTTTCTGGCAGGTCTGCTTGAGCTGGGCACCTTGGAAGTTGAAATTCAGGTTAGCAGCATTGTGAGATCTATTTGTTAAGGATGTGTTCAAATGGCAACAAGCCTTATTTCAGCTACCATGGCTCATGGTCTCCTTTGGCTATGAAGATGTCCAATTCCATGGGAAGCCTTTCTTCTCCCACTGAGTACTCAGCCCCATCTCCCTGTACGTCTCTGTGCATCAGTACCTCTGACATTTTCCCCATCTTCAAGCCATCTGCTGGTCCTTCACATTCTCCTATGTTGCTGGGGAAAAGGGGCAGTTAGACACAGCTGTGAAGATGCAATAACTCCCTCTTGCAGCTGCAAAATTACCTCAAGGATCTTGCCCATCCTCCTTCATTAATGAGATTACTGTCATTGAGCAGTTCCTACCACTGCACAAGACAGTTGTTGCCAGTGTGCTGACGGCACAGTGAAAGGCCCAGGCCCCTGGCATATCTCATTCTACTTACAGCTGCTAGTGTGGGCAACACCTCTGTCTTCCGGGAAAAAAAGTTTCTCTGTGCACAGTAGGGGTCTTAAACAGGGCAAAGGAACTGCTTGCCTTGTTTCTTTGCCCTCTAGAAGTAAGAGTTAGCAGTCTAGGCTGGCTGGCTATAGGACTCCTCGGGAACCCTGTGATGCTAGACTGCAGTACCATGGGATCAGGTTCCCAGTTTTGCCTCAGTGAAACACTGGCACCCGTGACTAGCTTTTCAGCAAGAAGAACCTTGTTGTTTACTCTGCCTATTTAAGGATTGCAGCAGACAAGGGCCAAAGCAGTGTAAAGTCAAAGGATTCTCTGTGCTTTGCAGATCTCATAGTTAAAGGGTGTCCATTTCTCTTCTGAGATGACAGCTCCAAGCTTGTAGACTGATTAATGCCATCAACCTGTCTGCTACCAGGTATTACAATTTGGAAATGGATCTGGTTTGTCTTTCACTATGGAGGTGACACACTCTCAGCCACTAAAACCTAATATATGACAAAAGCAGATATGCAGAAGTGTCACAGGCTGTAAGGAACAGGTGGGACAAATCCTGTGGGGATGCATTGTCTTGAGGTTTGACAAACTGAGAGCACCACACAGTAAGCAATTGGATTTGGTGTTTTTATCTCTTGCTCTGAGATCATAGGTATCCATGGAAAGCAGGGGAACTAAGAATTCCCCTCCTCTTTCTAACCCTTACCATTCTGTGATTCTGTGATTTTAAGATCCTTTGTATTTCATTCTGGTCCCATGTGCCTTGACTTGCTTGTGTACTTTTTGTGATCTTAATCTCCATGGGTACATTGTTACAGGCCATACTTGTAAAGAGGTCTCTAAGTGGAAATCACTAAGCAGGAACTGCGTGTTAAAGAAACAAGTGGTGGTGACGTGGTTTCTAATTATCATGTGTTGAGTGGGTTCCATAAGGAAGGAGTTTGTGTGCTTTAGCTTGTCCTCTGGGACATCCGGGAAAAAGAGATCACATGATTTCGTCCTTGTTAAAAGGAGACTATGCAACAGCTCTCTGAAATGGTTTGATTGCTACATGGATGCAGGTTGTGCAGGGATGAATAGAGGTTGTGTAGCTGATGGTGGCCTTTGGCTATGCCTGGTTGTGTCAGAAAGGGCAGGTTTGTCTTTGAGAGGTACCTGTCTGAAATGAACATAGTGCTTATTTGAAAGAGAAAGAGCAAATCTAGAGTCACTTAGGTCTTGGTAACAACCACAGTATTCATATAGCAAACATTGAAAAGAGCCATGATCATAAAGTAGAATATGAAAACTGAATTCATCAATGCCTCTAAAACAATGCAAAAAAATCCAGCTCTATTTACTTCTCTATCTGGTATTTTCAGACTATCCCATGCTTTTTCAGGAACCAGAACTGATGGTGCAGATATTGTCAATGCTAAACTAAAGAGTTCAGTATATTTAGGACTGCTGCCATGTTAGTGGTGTGTGTAATCCCAGCTGCCGCCCAGAATGTAAGCTGCTTCATGACTATGCTGCCCCTTGGACATGCACTGCAATGAACTTGGTTAAATCTCCAAACTGAAGCGAGTTTAGCAGCTGTAACTTTGATTTTGATCATAGGCCTCTGTGCTAGCAATAGTCAAAAGCGCCTTTCAAAAATGGATACAGATGTCCCTGACAAAAATAATTGTATCTCACAGAATCACAGAATCTTAAGGGTTGGAAGGGACTTCCATTCCCCTTGCCAGAGCAGGACCACCTAGAGTAGGTCACAGAGCAACTTGTGGGTTTTGAATGTCCCCAGAGAAAGAGACTCAACAACCCATCTGGGCAGCCTGTGCCAGTGCTTCATCACCCTCACAGTGAAAAAATTCTTCCTTGTATTTCTTTGGAACCCCTTATGTTCCAGTATTGCCACCTCCACTCCTCTACTACCAGAGAAATGTCCCTGGGTCATATGCCTGTGCAGTTGTGGCCCTCATTGGAAATAGTCTTGCTCTTCTGGTTGCTTCTTTAGTAACCTCTAGAAGTACAGACATTCATAATGATGATTAAGAATGTTCTCATTGTCAGCTTTTTAATGTGATGTGCAAGGCAAGTTGACCTGGCTTATGACTGTCATAGCAACTGGATTATGGGAGAATAATGTTGGTTTTGTTTGATGTTTTAGTTGCTACTAAGTAGCACTTACACTAAGTCTTTTCAGTTTCCCAGATTCTGTTACTGAGGAGATGCGCAAGAAGATGAAAGAGAGTATGGCCAGCAGTCCTGAGACCCCAACAAGCCAAAAGGCTATTCCACTCCATAGGACATCATGGCCAGTATAATGGATGGAGTTTTCAGGGACGGGTGGTTGCTGCATGGGGACTGGTTGGGCACCACTCAGCAGGGCGCGAACAAGTACATTATGTATCACTTCTCTTACTTAAGTTTTATTTCTCTCTTTTTGTTACCTTTTTTTGTTACTATTACTAGCAATTACTATCAGTATTATTGCTATTAATACATTATATTACATCATATTACATTACATTATATGATATGATATTATAATCATATGATATATGACATGACATGACATTTCTCCAACTGTTCTTACCTCAAGCCACTAGTTTTACTTTTTTTTCTTTCCAGTTCTCCTCCACATGTCAACAGAGGGCAAGAGGAGAGTGCAGCAGAATGAGCAAGCAGTTACATTGCCTTTAGTTGCTAGTTGAGGTTAAAACATGACAAACTCCAACATTTTCAGACAGAGAGAGGAGACTTTATTTACATTCTTGTGGGACTCTGTCTCTTAGAGCTGACAGAAAGGATCTGCCATACAGTTTAAATCAGAACCATCACCTCATTAATGGTCTTTCCTCTTCAGCTTAAGGACAGCTTGTTAGCACAATCGTTTAAATTTCCCAGTATGACTGTGATGTCTGGATAAGTGCTTTGCAGATTGCCTTTTAACTCTGGTAGAAGCAGAGCAGTCACTAGCAGCTGGCTGTTCTAGCAATTGAATACACTCCTCTGTAGGCTTTCCCTGCATGAGATCACAGATGTGTATCTGGGAAAGAAATTTTCACATCAAAGGCTGTGGCTCGGGTAAGCCTGCATGAGCTGCATGAGGTGTATTATTTGTATTATGTCACCTAGAAGAAGAAATCCCCTTTGGAGGAAACATCTTTCTGCATCAACCCTGCTCCAACACAGCCCCCCCCCCCCCCCCCCCCCCGGAAAAAAACCCACAAACCAAACCAAAGACCCCAAAACCAACCAACCAACTAAATTTTAAAAAATACACAAATGATGGGGAAAAGCATGGACATCATCAATATATACAAATACCTCAAGGGAGAATGAAAATAAATCAGAGGTAGTTTCTCTTCATTGGTGCCCAATGACAGGACAAGAGGCAGTGGGCACAATTTGAAGCACAGGAGGTTCCCTTTGAGCATCAGGAGACTTTTTTTCACTGCACTGTCACAGGTTTCCCAGAAGGGTTGTGGATCTCCATCCTTGGAGATACTCAAAAGGACGATTGGCTCACGGTGGCTCGGTCTTTTTGTGGAGGCTGGACCAAAAGACCAGAGGTCTAATCCAGCCTCAGCCAGCCTGCGATTCTGTGATAGTGAATGAGGGGATCTCTTCAGACCAGTCTGAAGCTCTTAACTCAGTTACTGGAAGCAGAATCCACCAGCTCAGTGGCATGCATCAGCGAAACACTTTAGCCATGACAGGGTGTTAGCAGCAGTGCTTACTCTCCTGTAGCCCCTGCCTGTCAGAGCACACTTACAACTAGCCTCATTTAACAACCTTGGAAAAACGAGGCACTGTAAAGTTGACACAGAGACATCTAGATCTAAGATAGCTTCACAGGTAATACACTTGGTATTACTACCTAGTGCATGAAATGGTTTTGCAATGCGGTCCTTGGCAACAAAGAAGCAATATGTTTCCAGCATTTTCTCCCAGGAAAATGTGGAGACATCTTCCTCTTTTGTCTGCCCTTTATGGTGGGTGACAGTTTGACAAAGGTGAGGTTCCTGAAAGTATGTCCAGTTTGAATCTAATAAAGCAATAAATGTAGAAGAGGAACAGAAATGCAAATGTCCCTCAAATAATTGGCAGTAGTAACAGCCTGTTACAATCTATTAATTTTTAAACATAAGCAAAGATTTGGTCAGTTTTGTTTCAGAGTTAAGTAACGTTTCCCCCATCATGTGGGTGAAATGCTCTCCAAATGACTACAGTCTATTGGCAATTAACAGCAATGTTATGGACCAGATAGATTTAGAAATGTTACCTTTAACTGAAAGAGCAAGTAAGGATAAAACGTCCAACAACTGGCTAGGTGTAAATAACACATACAAAATTGTAATCCAGGTCTCAGAGATGGCTTCATTTGGGGGTGGAATTTTTTGAGCCTGGTCCCAAAAACAGCCCCTATTGTTGAATGACTCATTCTCTTCATGTACTTAGGGACAATTTTCCAGTGCCTGTTTGGTCTAAATCCTAATCACTGTTTTGTGCATGCATCACTGGAAATGAAGAAGAGCAACATCACTGCTGAAACAGTTTGCTAGCTGTCAACTTTGGTTGTGTGAGAGCTCTTGGGATCTTCTCGAGTAACAGTAATATACTCTTGCAGAAGAACACAGGTACTGAGAAGAACAGTGCAAAGTATCTAAAGACATGGAGTTTTGTAATCTGACACAAAAGTGACTTTGGCCTCAGAGCACATGTTACGTGAGATAACAATGATATTTTGGAAGGCTCTTCTCTCTTCTGCTGCCACAACAGAGCTCCTTCAGGGTTCTGAAGCCAGGGTCAAACTGGCCTGTGCATAATCAGTTGCGAACCAAGACCCTACTTTAGATCTTATGTTCTCACTGTTGATATTTACAGATTGTTCTTAAGATAACCATGTCCTAGAATTAGCAGAGGCTTATGACTGTAAGACATGTTAATGTGTATCTGAAGCAGTGTGGAGACTTTGTCTGAACAAAAGCCCTCCTACCACTAGACATAAGTGTCTAATATCTCTCATGGTTTCTGTGGTGACTGACCTCTGCTGCACCCACTTATGTGACTCATGCTTGTGGAGGTGCAGCCATAGTTGTTAGTGAGGTGGGAAGCATTTTGGTGCTATAGTTATTACTTAGCAATTTTGGTCTTAAAAAAATGTCAGTTATCCTGGAGCGATGCTGGGGAGATACTGGAATACTCAGCTACATAAGGCAGAGAGTTTGTCTTGCCTAGTTTCTACCAATTGACAGTGAATCTTTTCATATGAGTTACCGTAAGCTGCTGGGCTTCTTTGTACACAACACTGAGATAGTATTGATTCCTCTCTGATAAAGATTTATTACTGAAATGAGAGGAATTTCTTCTCAATCCTTGTCATTGTTAAGTGAAATGGGCCTTACTAGCTCCAGAGAAAAATATTTGAGCGTGAAAAAGCCTGCCATCTCCTCTTCCTAACTAGGATTGCTCAAAGAGCTGCTTAGATTAGGGCAGAGTTTTCTCATGTAGGAGAGAAGAAGCTTTCAGGCTGTCTCTGCGGGTGGGGAAGGGGAAATGGTCTAACTGTGCTGTAAGTATATGTTCTCTGAATTGGTATTGGCAATGGCAAAAGGCTCTCTGCTCACTAGTGAAATGCAGCTTCAGAGAAAGAGAATAAGAAATCCACAAGCAGCTCTGTAGTGTCTCACCCAAAAGTATCTAGAAACTCACAACTTGTTTTGCTTTTTTAATTATTTTTTTTTAAGTAGTCATCACAGAAAGGGATGTGGTAGGCAGACAGGAAAAGTCTACTGTCCTTCAGTACTTTTCTTCAGTTCCTTTGGGAAAAGACTGAGGAAAATGGGAGACATGCAGGGATCCACCTGCTTTCCACTACTCCAGGGTAAATTGTGCCATAAAAAGCTGAGAAAGTGCAATTGCCATCAGATTTCCAGTAGCATTGTCCCACCTTCTTGCAGTGTGGAGGACTGATGTATGTTTAGAGGCAAGAACAAAATTACCTGGCAAGCTAGGTGTAACAGTTGGAAAACTGAACACAGCAGCAGGAATTTCTGTATGAAGAAACAGAAGGATATTCAAGTAAGACTAAATGGATTTACTTTGCTGGATTTACTCTTGTTTTACTTAAGGCAAGTAAAACCATCTTTGTAAGACTGAGTTTCTCACATGTCTTTGTGTAATCAATTTGAGGACGCCTTGACATAACTAGTCTGTTTGTGAGACAGACCTCGAAATAGATTTGTATCAGGCAATAACTCAGAAATGTTGATTTCAAGTGCAGTATTTGCAAGGACCAGTGATCTCTTCCACCACGTCTGCTGATGCAGATAAGGTAAAAGGAAAGTGTTTAGGTGCATAGGCTTTCAAGATATTTAGCTGAGCATATATGGTTAGTTTACTTGTACATAAGAGGAAACTAGTGCAGAGAGTTTCTGCATATTTCTTACTATTGTCTTTAACCCCATTTTAATAAGTCTGCTATAGAACCAATAAGTTATCATATAAACAGAGACACGGCTTGGGTTGGATTCTAAAGCTCCCAGGAAACATTCCCATCCTTTCTAGCAGGCTCCCCAGTTTTGAGGGCAGCTTGTATGTTAAGACTGTAAGGCAACTGTTGCTCCTAAAGTCTTAGTTCTGCTTTTACTCACAGTAATAATAATGTTTGTGACAGTGGTGGCTGTCATATATTTGTCAGAATGTTTAATTGCAATGCTTTGCCTTGGGGGATTTTTAATCCTTAATTATCAGAGCTCCAAGATTCTGGGCACCAAAGTGGAGCACAGATTACCATGACAGGTCCAGAAGCAGCATACCTGCTACAGCACAGTGCCACCTGGATTTACCACACAACCCAGTCACTGCATGTTCTGAGCTTGGCAGCCCTACTAGCCTTTGAAATAACTTTGTTACCTCAGTACAACACAACCTGTAATAGTATATTCATCATACTGTATATCAAGGATCTTAAATCCCTGTAGCTTTCAAGCAATCTTGAAAGCCAGTGTATTGAGCTGTACTCCTCAACTTTTCTGAAAATCTCAAACTGTAAAAATATGATCTGATTTTCTTCACAGAGTACGCTCTGTTGGTTAGAGCAAGGTGTATCAGTCCCAAAAGCTGCTTAGACTGTTGTGAGACAGTAGGCAGTCTGCAAATACTAATTTCCTCAGCTTTTCACTGATTGCAACTAGACCCATCCTTGGAAGCCAGAAAAGATCTGTGAGGACAGATGTATGGGCTAAGCTGTTGTGAAAATGCTTCTGGAGATCAGAGCCTGCTCTGGAGTGTGCAGGCATTGCCTTATTATTAGCAGACAAAGGACAAACACACAGTAAGTCTCCACCCTTACATTGCAAATTTTCTTGAAGGTGATCAGAGAGAACAGACTCATGGAAATCTACTGGAGTTTGGCAAGAAACTTACCTCTGGATAGGTGCTGGGTGTCACTTCCAGGCAGGAAGTGACAAGGTATAATTGTGTCCCCAGGAGCAATGGCAAGAATCCCAGGAAGCATGGTGTAAATTATCGTGTTTCTCAACTCCACTGGGGTCTGGCCAAGGATTAACAACTCTGTTTGCTTAGGGCAGGTCCTGAGGTGCCTTTAATCCCTGCAAGTGCCCAAATGCACTGAAGACGCACTTCTATGCAAACATCATGAATCACATCAGCCCAGTCTCCGCAGGAAAAAAAATGACCAGCCCTCCAGCCTTTACTGAGGGTCTCAGTAATTTATGCAGACCCAGGGGTATGCTTCATGAAGAAGTGTGATCTCCTCCCTGTGTTTAGGGTTACAGCTTGCAGGCCATTTTTGGAACAGAGAGGGAGCTTTCCTGTGCCAGCACAGGAAAAACAGTTCCTGGCAAAACTGAGCCTCATCGTGTCTCCACAACAGGTGTATCAGCGGCTCCTGATAAGCAAGAGGATGGAGTTTCCTTGCAGAACAATTTTTAGCACAGCCCTGGAATTGTTACTATAGTTCTCTCTCTTCTTTCTAACATCACCACTTTGCAGACTAATTCAGCACAAGGGATGATGGGAAAGATCTTTTGCTATTTGGGCACACCTAGGATTCACCATTGGAATTGGCACATCCCCTACTCCCCTCACAAGGCATTGACCTCATCCTCTGCACCTTTCCTGCGACCCCTCATCAGAGGTCTATCCTTTAAAGTGATTATGTTTTTTAGAAGTGATTATCTTAGACCAAAAGTTTAACTTGATGTAAGCATATGGCAAAGAAAATCCCTTCCATCACAATCAATGCTCCGGTATCCACTGTGGTTTGGTTTAGTCTGTCTGTGGCTAAACCTAAGAGTAGTCACTTCAGAGGGCCTCACACAGCCAGCCTGGACTAAAAGGGATTTTACTGTGTGTGCAAGGCACTGAGCCCAATTCACAACCCCTGCCAGGCCTGAGTTGGCATTCTAGCAGTGTTGCCAGGCAGGATGAAGGAGCAAGAGGCTGGAAGAAAGAAGTCCTTATTAGCAGAGTGTCTTCGGGTAGTGCTAAGTGCAAACCAGAAGGAAATTCTCCTTTGTAAGACAGGAAAGCAATCACGCGGGTGATGCAAAAGATAACAAGACAATGCAAAGACATAGCAGCCAGGGAGTGGAAGAGGTGGTGAGCAAAGCCATGTTCTGGAGCCACAAGTTTTGTAACATGCAGAAAAACTCTTGCACCCTAGTCCCAGTATGCAGCAGGATGAATGGGTATTCTGGGCTCTTCCCCCTTCCCTCATCAGTAACTGAAATTCTGCTAAGATACATTTGCCTGAACTGTCATTCAGGCAAAAGCCATATACAGGTCACACTGGCCACACGATTTTGGCAGTAAAACAAGAATGAATCAAAATAGTTCCTCAGTCTGGAGCTGATGGACGATAGAGACAATTGGTAAGAATGGCAATATCCAAAGTGATAGTCACTTCAGGAGCGCTGCAGGCTGGGCAGCGGCCGGCACGCAGGGCCGGGGCAAACGGGAAGGGGACCGAGGGCACGCGGGTGCAGTGCCGGGCCGGGCAAGGCAGGGCCCGGAGGCGCAGAGGGCAGGCGGGGCAGGGTCGGGGCCGGGGCCGGGGCCGGGCCGGAGTGTCACCGTACGCGCGTCACCGTGCGTCTCACCGGCGGTCAGCCTCAGCCAGGCGCGATGGGGGCTGGCGGACCCCCCCACACTGCCGCCCCATCGCCCGCCCCCCGCGCGGCGTGCCCCGCGCCCTCCCCTTTCTCCCCCTCTCCCGACACGGGACCCTTTAAGAGGAGGGGGCAGCGGCTGGAGGGCTTGGCTAGGGGACAGGGCCGCTCCTGCGAGGGCTGTAGCACTGGGTCGACCGGCCGGAAAAATAAAAAAAGAGGTGGGAGAGTGAAGCAAAAAGGCAAAAGGGAGAGAGTTAAAAAAAAAAAAAAAAAAACAAAAAAAACACACCAAAAAAAAAAAAAAAAAAACAAAAAAAGAAAAGCCCAGAGAAGGCACCCAGCGAGACGGAACAGCACAACG
>WBNH01001470.1:28958-51333 GCA_013401255.1 Urocolius indicus
ATTAATGGCATCTTATCTGCTATGTCACCTCTGTCACTAAAATGTGAGACCACCTGTAGTTCTGGTATTGGCAGGCTGTTTCCTAGGGTCGTTAGGACAGTGGTATGTAACCATGCTGATTAGGTATGGCAGCATCTGCCTTATTTGCGAAGCTGTTGAGTGTATCCTCATGAATATTTACTCCAGCTGACTGGGAAAAAAATATTCCTCCTTGTCCCTGCATCTTCAGGGAAGGCTTTTTTTGTTTGCTTTTATCTTAATTAGGGGTTTTCTTTTCTTACTTCTCTAAATTACAGGTGTACCTTTCTTCTTTTTGTTAGTTTGCCTAAAGCTTCTGTCGTGAAAGAAATATATGCATTGGTGCCTGAAAGAGAGACACTGCTGTTTTAAGGAATTAACATACAATATTTCAGAAGACTTTCTCATCATAACTCTAAATTATAGTTAAAGCTGCAATCAGTAATGTGCCCCATCATTCTTTCTTAGATAGGGGGGAAAAAAAGCCTTTGAAAACATTTCATCTAAATATACTGTAATCTCTCGTGTTATATTCCAGTTACTAAGTAATGTTGTCAGATTATGCTTTCTTTTTGCCTAATATTTGTTAAATTTGGTAAATTTACAGCCAGACTCCAGGGATGAACATCAGAATGCTTGTGGTTGTAGTTGATTAGTATGTTACAATGTGTTGTTCCTGATAGGGAGGCAGTTACTTTAAATGGCTACCTTTCCCCACATAAGTGCTTCAGCAGAGCAAGTAATCGGTCCAGTCTCAACCTTTGGCTTTTTAGGTTTATTTATTTGTTTGTTTGTTTTTAACTTGAAGCAAATAGGATTGTGTGTTCTTTTCAGAGTTGTAGCCAGTGCAGTGTTCATTCCCAGGCAAGTTCTGCTTATAGTCTTAAGCTGAATTTGAGATGTGCAGGTGGGCAAAAGCTCAAGGGAATTACTATTCAGAATATGCGTAACATTTCCATATCCATTACTCTAGATGCGTGGGGCACTTGGTGAGTAAAGTTACAGTTTTTGACTCAATTAGGTATGCATAAACACAACAAGATACAATACTGGCTTAGATAAGAGGGAGGGAGAACGCCATGTGAGGAGGAATATAGGTCTGCCTGCCTGGATGAAATATTGCATGCCACATGCTCTGGCTTCTGTAGCAAGCAAAAAAAAAAAAAAAAAAAAGATAATATTATGGATTGAGAAACAGTGCAATGCTAGGCTGAGGTTTGGAAAATGTGACTGTGGGTCCAAAAGGGGTTAGGGATCCTAAAAGAAAGATACTGAAGCCACAGTGGGCAGCGACCTGCACAACACTTTGTGCTGAAAAATTTCTAGTCTATGTAGGTGAGATAGATGGAACCTGTTAGATCAGCTGAACTTGTGACGGATCAAATAGAAGGAAGTAGAAGTGGTATAGAGGAAAACAGACCCTCTATAGTTTTCCCAAACCTGAAGTTTGTGTCCAGTTCCTGAGTATTTGGACAGCAGTTTTCCTTCACTTTTGAGCTTTCATTCCTCGTATCGCCACAGCTTTCTCTGTTTAATTTTTGTTTGTTGCTTTTTTTTTCAACTCCCATGCTCTTCTAGGTGTTCAGAGTGCTGCCACATTCTTGTTCCTCCTGTTTTCTTCTGTGTTATTTTCTGGGTGTTTACCATATTTTTACTCTTGACAGTCAGTAATACATCATTTGGCCTAGTTTATGCTAGTTTCTTAGAAGAAAGATGACGCTTTCTCTTATTCTTTTTGACACCACTCTTCCAAGCAGAATCATTACTGCCTCACCTGAAGTGATACACAATGACTGACAAATGCAGCAGTACGTGGAGACCACAAGTTGCATTCTGTGGTGACCTATAAATAACACTGGGAGCAGTTAAAATGAACAGAATCTGAGGCTTGTTGGGTTTTTTTTTCCAAATATTTAAAGAACAAACCTATTGGAAAACCAGCAAAAATAACTCTCGGTCAGAATCTGTGTTCTGCCAAAGCTGACAGAAGGGAGGCAGGAGGTTGTGGAAGTTTCCAGTGCCATCTGTGGACAACCAGCTATTGATTAAAAGACAGATGTTGGGATATGGGACAAGTGTATTCTGGTTTTACGTGCTGATCTGTGATACATCACTTTATTCTCCCATCCTTCAAGGGATTTTTTTTTTTTTTTTTTAACCTAGGCCCTGTGTCAGCTCCTGAGTAGTAACCTCATGTGCAGGATTTCTGCAATACCCTATTTCCTTATTTTGTGGAAGCGTTGTCTGACGTTATGAACCTGCCACAGTGGACAGTGGCGTTTGTCCTTGTGCAGGCCTGGTTGAGGAGGGAAGCTTTCCCAACCTCATGGTAGGCAGTGGACCCTATAGATTCCTGTGTTTTGTCTCTGGGACAGTGTCAGCTTAAGCAGCATATCTTCTTTCTCCTTCATTCTCCAGTTGGCTGGCTTCGCTTTTGTTTCAAGGAGGTTGTTTATCTGGACTGGTACTCTGAATCAGTGGAGGTGTGCCATGGCTATTGTGATGCGGCCTCAATTCTCAGTGTGTCAGCAGACTAGGAGACCTGTGTTCTCATGCAGGACTGCCGTTCTCTTAGCCCGCCCCTCCACTTTTTTCCCTTGGTCCTAGTTTTTACCGACATGAGTGGTGCATTGAATACCACCTGTAAATCGGACAGTGGAGACAGAAATATGCATCTTGATCTCTACACGAATCTTACTTTTTTTGTTATTACACTGCTGAAAGAGAACTCCCTGGAGCTATACAACCCAGCTTTCTTAAGCCTCCAGGATAGCACTTTGACTGTAATTTATGCTCATTTTAAAGCACCCCTTTCTGATATAACAGCTGTGTAGAAGGCTCCTTCTGCAAAGGAAAATTGGGTTGCAGTACTTTTATCTACTGCATGCTCTCAGGGAGGTGAGAGAAAGGCACTGCTAGTGATGGTGTATGCTGTAATGCTGAACAAGCCTCAGCACTTCTCACATGCTATCTCACAGCCACCACAGCATTATTTAACAGCTCCCATTTTATGGTCTTAGGGAGAGATTATACCCTTGCTTTTCCCCCTTTGAAGTGGCAGTGAAACGTATATGCCCAGGGTTGTGAGATGACCAGAAGGTACAGGAGAGGAAGCACAGACCTGCTCAGGCACGCCAGGGACTTTGCCTCAAGCCCTCTCACGCAAAGCAGCAGTGGGCTATTTGCAAGGGTCAGGCTTGGAGACAGAGTAGTGCTGGAACTCCAGTCTCTACCTCCTGAGGAAAGGAGATGCCAAAGGAGATGAGGCACTAGCATATTGCAAACAGCTGTAATGCCAACTTTTGGAGGGAAAGGGAGTTTTGTGGGCTCCTGTTGTAGCATCATCTGGTGACAATACCTGCCTGCTGGTGCTCAGAAACTCACTCTGCAGAGTCTGGGGAAGTTTCCTGTTAATGGTGGGTAACAGAGGCTCTGGTCTCTCACACTAGCTCCAAGCAGTTCTGAGGAGGAAGGTCTGAATTGAATGAGTTGCCAAGTTCATGACATTGGTGTGGAAGTGCCAGCAAGAGTGCTCAGCTGCTGCACTTTGTGAGGTCTCAGTCTGTAGGACTGTGGTGGTGTTACCCTGGCTGGATGCCAGATGCCCACCACACCACTCTATCAGCCCTCTCCTCAGCAAGTCAGGGAGGGGAGAAAATAAGATGGAAACCTGTGGGTTGAGAAAAAAACAGTTTAAGAAAGAAATAGCAAAGCCTTGTACGTGAGAAACAAAGCAAAGCAAATAAAGCTGTTATTCTCTACTTCCCATCAGCAGCAATGTCCGGCCACCTCCCAGGAAGCAGGGCTCAGAGCTTCAATACACGTAACAGTTGCTTTGGAAGGCAAAAGTGAATCACATCTCCCACTTCCTGCTCCTCTCCCCAAGTTTATATTGCTGAGCTGATGTCATACAGTATGGAATATCTCCTTGGTCAGCCTGGGTCAGCTATCCTGGCTGTGGCCCCTCCCAGGATACTGCACAACCACAGCTACTGGTGAAGGTGGGGGAAGAAATGCTGGAGAGACAGTCTTGATGCTGGGTGAGCAGTAGCCAGAACATTGATGTGCTATCAATACACNTTGTACGTGAGAAACAAAGCAAAGCAAATAAAGCTGTTATTCTCTACTTCCCATCAGCAGCAATGTCCGGCCACCTCCCAGGAAGCAGGGCTCAGAGCTTCAATACACGTAACAGTTGCTTTGGAAGGCAAAAGTGAATCACATCTCCCACTTCCTGCTCCTCTCCCCAAGTTTATATTGCTGAGCTGATGTCATACAGTATGGAATATCTCCTTGGTCAGCCTGGGTCAGCTATCCTGGCTGTGGCCCCTCCCAGGATACTGCACAACCACAGCTACTGGTGAAGGTGGGGGAAGAAATGCTGGAGAGACAGTCTTGATGCTGGGTGAGCAGTAGCCAGAACATTGATGTGCTATCAATACACGTTTTTTAGGCACAACACTACAAGGGCTGTTGTGGAAAGTCACCACCACCCCAGACCCAATACAAGGACTGTGTGAGAAGTTTTGCTAGGTATTTGCCTGCTTTCTGGTACTTGGGCTGCAGGCTCTCTAAAGGGAGACTTTATTTACTCTGTGCCTCATGGCCTATGTGATTTCCTCCATGGTACTACCAGTAACTGTCATTATTATTCTGCTTTCAATGTCTGATCATGAAAGCTGGGGGAATTTGCAAAGCAAAAAAAAACAGTGAGAGTGAAATGAACACTTTTCTACCTGGCTGTGTGCTGTGCTGATGTCTGGCGAAGTTCTGATGGTCTGTGTTAAAGCCAGGTACCATCCATCTGGGCTTGAAAGGGAGTTGATTTGAAAATTGAAGCTGTCTAGTGACCACTTCTTCCTTCTAATTCGTTGCAGTCATGGCTGTTCTTGTGCACTGCCATGTACGTGGTCAGACTTGTGCGAAGTGAAGGAGTGTTGACCTCCCAACGTCATGTCTGTCAGAGCTGCCTCTTCTGCCTTTTTGCTTGCTTGTAGATAGAAAGCAGCACTTCTGACCCTTTCTTCTTTCTGGCTGACAACTACTTCTAGTTAATTTCTCACCTCAATGGTGTGTCTTTCCATTTTTTCCCTCCTGTCATTAGTCTCATTTTTCCTCTTGCTTTACTTTGTGTATTTGTTTTCCTATATTCTTCCTGGGTCTGTGTCAGATTCCTACTCAACGGTTACCTTGTATCTTCTTTACCTCTCAGTGCTGCATTATATTTGTTCTTGTTTCTTCCCATGGTCTTCTTGAGAGTTTTTATGGGCTGTAATTCAGGAGCACATTACAGGACTATGCTATAGGATCCAGAGTTACATCATGGTGTTATGTAGGTCTGAGGTATCCTTCAGACACTTAAGTGTTCTGCAGAAGTGCCAGAAGAGCTGTTTGGAGTATCAGCCCATGCAGGTAAGTTGGGCTGGTAGTAGCACTTTGCTGAATCTTGTGGCATGAGTTTGATGTAGAGAGCTCCTGGAGAAAGTTGTCCAGGATGAAGCACTGCAGAGCAATCTTAAACCTTTCTAACCCTGGGCCTTAGTATCAGAAATATATAGGCAACGTGCTTCCAATAAATTCCTCCAAGCAGCCTGTTCTGCATTTGACGGTCAGACAGACTTCTTAGATCAGCACACAAGCACACTTAAACTCAGAACTGAGGTTAGAGCTTGGCTAAAGGCTGACAAGATGTTTTGGTGCATCTGGAATCATATCTTCTTACTTAGACATGCAAAGGCTACCTCTTCCCATCTGTGCAGACAGATAGAAACTGCTTGCATCCGTTGCTTAAGCAAGGACCACTGTACCAGCAGAATCCACACAGTTAGTGGTGGAGGTCATGCCTGCTTTTGTCAGGGTCCAAGCAGGATCTGCTTTGCCCTACCATCCTGCTGGATTACTTAGAGCTTGAGCACAAGCCTGTGTGCTGGTATTCCTGGGGAGGCTGAAAGGTATATTTTGCAGTGAAACAAACTTAAAGTCTCATTCAGACTTCCTGATGGCTGTGTTTTTTGAGAGATTTTAAAAGCTTACCTAAAGAAAGAAGCTTTTTCCTCCTCTGCGTTGAAAAGTGTTTGCCCTGGAACCACAGGCCGAGTTTAGCCTGTGGCACTTCTTCCCTTATTTTCCAAGATGTTGCATGAACTTCTCTACTCCTTAAGAAAGAGAACTGGGCTGTGAGGGGTCTTGGCTATGTGTCTGTCATGTGCTACATCCCTGTAAAACTGTATTTCTATCTGCTCCAGTAAGTCTATCTGCCAGATGTGTTACTCATTTATTTGGTGTCTCACTCAGAGCAGAAAGTTTTCCCAGGATGCTACGGTACCCTCTAAATATAACAGCAGTTTCTTTGATGAGATGTGCCTTGTTGTGCTGAAGTGAGAGGCATCAAGGTGAAGGTGATTGAGACCCTGATGTCTTGCTCTGTTTCAGTAAAGTGATGCTAGCTTTTGACTCAGTAAAAGATGGAAGCTGGATAAGCATCCTACCTGAAGCATGGCCTGCTTGGTCTGTGTTTTGCTGCTGGTTTTGGCAGATACCTGGGTGATGAGCTAGGATGACATTACTCTTGAGGAGACCCAATGTTTCCTTCCAGGAAGAGAAAGCCAAGGGCCATCTTGTTGTGCTGTTAATTAATACGAATTTGATTTTGACCTTAAAATCTCAGAAAAAGGATAGTCAAAGAGGACTCTGTGTGAGCAAAGCCACTTTAGGAGTCTTTGCTAGCAAGCTGCTGAGAAATGCTTGCTTGGCACCATGTTTTCCTTAAGGCCTGTACTGCAGTGGTCTGGCATAAATGTTTATACTTACCCACCTGTGTCTTCCTTTCCCCCAGCAAAGCAAGATGAACTCCTTCCTGTGGACCATCAAGAGAGATCCCCCATCTTACTTCTTTGGTACCATCCATGTTCCATACACACGTGTCTGGGATTTTGTACCAGAGAACTCCAAGAAGGCCTTCCAGCAGAGCCACATTGTGTA
Source organism: Urocolius indicus (assembly GCA_013401255.1). Classification (NCBI taxonomy): domain Eukaryota; kingdom Metazoa; phylum Chordata; class Aves; order Coliiformes; family Coliidae; genus Urocolius; species Urocolius indicus. The sequence goes on from WBNH01001470.1 coordinate 35,958, forward strand.
CTTTGAGCTGGACCTCACTGACCCTTACACCATCTCAGCTCTCACCAGCTGCCAGCTCCTGCCACAGGGGGAGAACCTCCAGGACGTCCTGCCCCATGACATCTACCGCCGGCTCAAGCAGCACCTGGAGTACGTCAAGCTCATGATGCCATCCTGGATGACCCCGGACCAGCGGGGCAAAGGGCTCTATGCAGACTACCTCTTCAATGCCATTGCTGGCAACTGGGAGCGGAAGAGACCAGTGTGGGTGATGCTGATGGTGAACTCTCTGACAGAGATAGATATCAAATCCCGAGGAGTGCCTGTTCTGGACCTGTACCTGGCCCAGGAAGCTGAACGGCTGATGAAACAAACAGGTGCTGTGGAGAAAGTTGAGGAGCAGTGCCACCCGCTCAATGGGCTGAACTTCTCCCAGGTGAGATGGAGTGGTGTGCAGGGTGCCAGGCTGGCTGCTCAGGTGGATATCGCAGTAGCAAGAGCACGGGCTGGAGCATTGGGTAAGTGCTCTCTACCCAAAGATTTGTGTTTGCTCCACACAGCCTCTGCCTTTGCCTGTACCCTCAGGAGAGCTTGCTAGTGGGAGGAGTTAGGGCGATGTCCTGAATTGATTTAGATTTGTCCTAGCAAGAGCACTGTCCTCTTCTCTGGGCATCCTTTTGGACAGGCTCCACCCTGAGAGACACTGGGCTTTTGGGTGCCTGCTCTCTGATCCTGGTCAGGTTGCCACACTGGAGTCCAGGGCAGCCTGGAGCTCATTGTCTAAACTTGTTCTTATAATAAGTAGTTAAGAAGAAAGGTGTGATCACCTGGGGGAAGCAGGGGTGCTATGAGTAGAGAAGCTATGAGTGCTATGAGAAGTAAGTCCTGGTTGGAAAATTGTCCCAGTGGACCTCTGAGTGTCCTCGGGAATAGAGGCCTATCTTCTGCATTTGGCGAAAGTGCATTTTGGTTTTGAGTTTTTGGTTTTTTTTCTTTTTCTTTGAGACCAAGTGAGAGTCAGCACAACACAGCTTCCTGCAGGGAGCTCCACAAGCTGGTGCAGGCCCTTGTGTAAGTGCCTTTGTGTTTGCAAACCAGCTGGAGTTTAGTTTAGTTCACACACCAGGCAAGCAGAGCAGTCTGTGCATTGCCTGTGATCAGGTGATCACAGGCTCTCGTTTCTGAACTAAATGCACCAGGGAGCTATGTCTGTCACTGCCTGCCTACACAGCACGATCACAAGCAGGCCTAAGATAGCTCTCTGCCTGAGGTACCTTTGCTGCAGGGAGATGCTAGCTTGGGGAGAGAAAATGGTGCTTGCTTAGGAGTAGGTGAGACCTGTTGTTCAAGCATGTCCTAGTAGCCCAAAGTGGGAAGACCTTTGGTCATGGGCTAGGAAGTTTCGACTGATGCCTGACCCTTTCCCCTGAGGCCTGTTCCATCACTGATGCAGCACCTTCAGAGCTGGAAGGGGAGGAGCGGAAGGGGAGGAGCAGCCCAGCAAGGGCAGGGACAGCAGTTTCAGACTGATGTTGGAACTACTGCTACCTGGGCCAGCCTTAATGGGGGACAGCCGAGGTGCATCACTTGTACAGTCCTTAACTGCTGGCAGGGTGTCTGTACTCGTCTCTTCCCTTACTTGGAGCTGCACAGCCTCATTCATATCTCCAGTCTTCTGCTTATCTGCGCTTTGAGTCCTTGGATGCTGTCATCATTTTCTCACAGCCACCTTAGGAATGGGCTGGGAAGTCTCATCTCCTCCACATGTTATGTGGTTGATATTATTGTCCGTCTTGTTTCTTTTGCTGATGCTGGCTCTCTGTCTTAGTGTGATAGATACGGGGCAGGAGCAGCATGCATTTTCCTGTCTTTGTTAAGCTCATGCAACTGTTGATGCTTACTTTAGGCCCTCACACAGATTTCTTCAGAGTGGCTCTTGTGGTGCTGTTTTGCAGGTGGAATACATGAGCCAGGAAGCTGTATGGGATGGGGACAACTCATGCATCATCCAGAGTTGCCCAACCTGGTGGCATTTATTATGAGAGACCAGCTGAGGGGATACGGGTAACCACACTGCAGGAAACACCTACTCTGGTTGGGAAAATCACAGCTGATGATTACCCCACAGTGGTTGGAAGTGTGCATGTGCATCAAGTGAGCTGCAGCCTCTCTCATACCTGCTCACTTCCAGGGGGGAGGAGCATGCTCTCCCTTATTGGAGCAGGTCTGGAGCATCTACTACACTGCAAATTCATACCCACACTTCTGCCCACTTCTAGATTTTGCCCACTGCACAACTGGAGTGCTGCACTGGATGGCTACTGACTTTTCAGAAGGGACAGGCAGGGCAGGAGAGGCAGAGGGGTAGCCCTCTGTGTTAGGGAGTGCCTCAACTGTTTTGAGGTCAATGATGGTGACGATAGGGGTGAGTGTCTATGGGTAAGAACTGAGGAAGGACAAGAAGGGGGATGTCATGGTAAGGAATCTGTTATAGATTGGCCAGACAAGATGAGGAGGTACATGAGAGGTTCTTTAGGCAGCTTGGAAAACTCTCAATATTTCTGGCCCTCATTCTTATGGAGGACTTCACCTTACCAGATGTCTGCTGAAAATACAGCATAGCAGAAAGGAGACAGTCCAGGAGATTCCTTGAGTGTGTGGAGGATATCTTTCTCATGCAGCTGGTGAGAGAGCCAATGAGGGAAGACGCTTTGATGGACCTAGTGTTGGCAAACAAAGGTCTGGTGGAGGACATGATGATTGGAGGCCACCTATGGCATAGTGATCACAAGATGATCAAGTTCTCAACCCTCAGGGAAGCAAGGAGGAGAATCAGCAGAATTGCCACCTTAGATTTCCAGAGAGCAGACTTTGAATTGTTTAGGAAGTTGATAGCCAGAGTCCCTTGGGAGACAGTCCTGAAGGGCGAAGGAGTCCAGGAAGACTGGACATTCTTCAAGAAGAAAACCTTAAAGATGCAGGATCAAGCTGTCCCCATGTGCAAGAAGATGAGGCGATGGGACAGAAGCCTTTCCTGGCTGAACAGGAAGCTTCTGCTGGAGGTCAGGTGTAAAAAGAGAATCTATGATCTCTGGAATCTCTGGATCAGGCAGCCCAGGAGAATGACAAGGCTGTGGTGAAGGAAGAATTTCTGCACTGTGAGGATGACAGAGCACTGGAACAGGCTGCCCAGGTGGATTGTTGAGTCTCCTCTGGGGACATTGAAAACCCACCTGGACAAGTGTGACCTATTCTAGGTGGTCTGGCAGGGAGGTTGAACTAGATGATCTTTCGAGGTGCCTTCCAACCCTTAAGATTCTGTGATTCTGTGAGGTCATGTTGGGAGAAAATTAGAAGGGCTAAGGCTCAACTAGAACTTAAGTTGGCCACTACTGTAGAAGACAATAAGAAAAGTTTCTGTAAATATATTAGTAACAAAAGGAGGGTTAAAGGAAACCTTCCCCCTTTAATGGATGAATGGGGAAACAATGACCAAGAATGAGGAAAAGGCCAAGGTACTTAATGCCTTCTTTGCCTCCCTCTTTAATAACAATACCAGCTCTTCTCTGAGCACTTGTCTACCAGAGCTGGAAGACAGGGCCAGGGGACAGACTGAAGTGGCCTTAGTGTAAGGGGAAATACTGTGTGACCTGCTGGTCCACCTCAACACACACAAGTCAATGAGACTGGATGAGATCCACCTGTGAGTGCTGAGGGAGCTGGTGGAACAGCTCACCAAGCCACTCTGCATCATCTACCAGCAGTCCTGGCTCACTGAGAGGTCCCAGCAGACTGGACCCCCATCTACAAGAAGGTCAGGGAAGAGGATCCTGGGAACTACAGGCCTGTCAACCTGACCTTGGTGCCTGGGAAGATTTATCCTGAGCACCAATCCTGAGGCACATACAGGATAAGGAAAGGTTCAGGCCCCACCAACATGGCCTCATGAAAAGCAGTTCCTGTTTGACCAATCTGATCTCCCTCTATGACAAGATAACTCAGTGGATGAGGGAAAGACTGTGGATATGGTCTTCTTCAGTAAGGCCTTCGACACAGTCTCATACAGCATTCTCCTGGAGAAACTGTCTGCCTGTCGCTTGGATGGATCTACTCTATATTGAGTGAAAACTGGCTGGATGACCGAGTTCAGAGAGTCGTAGTGAATGGAGTTAAATCCAGTTGGCAGCTAGTCACCAGTGGTGTTCCCCAGGGCTCAGTGCTGGGGCTTGATTTGTTTAACGCCTCTATCAATGGCTTTGATGAGGGGATTGAGTACATCTTCAGTGTTTGCAGATGAGACCGAGATGGGTGGGTGTGTAGATCTGCTTGAGAGCAGGAAGGCTGTTCAGAGGGACCTGGACAGGCTGAAGCAATGGGCTGAGACCATTTATGTGAGATCCAACAAGGCCAAGTGCCGGGTCTTGCACTTGGGCCACAACAACCTCAGGCTTGGAACAGAGTGGAAAGCTGTCCTGCAGAAAAGGACCTGGGGGTGTTAATTGGCAGCTGGCAGAATATGAGCCAGTAGTGTGCCCAGGTGGCCAAGAAGGCCAATGGCATCCTGGCATGTATCAGAAATAGTGTGACCAGCAGGGCCAAGGAGGTGATTATCCCCTTGTACTCAGCACTGGTGAGGCCACATCTTGAATACTGTGTCTAGTTCTAGGCCTCTCACTACAAGAAGGACACAGAGATGCTGGAGCGTGTCCAGAGATGGGCAATGAAGCTGGTGAAGGGTCTAGAGAACAGGTTATGAGAACTAGCTGAGGATGCTGGGGATGTTTAGCCTGAAGAGCAGGCTGAGAGGAGACATGATCACTCCTTGCAACTCCTGAAGGGAAGCTGCAGTGAGGTAGGGGTTGATCTCTTCACTAATGAGTGATAGAACATGAGGAAATGGGTTCAAATTGTACCAGAGGAGGTTTAGATTGGACATTCAGATTGGTACCTAGCAACAGTACAAGGGGTAATGAAGTGAAGTTGGAACACAAAAAGTGTCATTTAAACATAAAAAAGCTCTATTTTACTGTGAGGGTGAGGGAGCCCTGGCACAGGTTGCCCAGTGTGGGGTCTCCTTCCTTGGAGGTCTTCAAGAGCCGTCTGGCCACATTCCTATGCGACCTAATCTAGGTGAACCTGCTTCTGCAGGTGGGTTGGACTAGATAATCTCTAAAGGTCCCTTCCAACCCCTACCAGTCAGGGTAGGGACCAGTCTTTTTCACCAAGATGGTTATTAAGCATTGGAATGGGCTATCCAGGGAGATGATGGAGTCACCATCCCTGAAGATATTGAAAAGACATGCAGATGAGGTGCTGAGGGATATGGTTTAGTTAGTTTAGAGCTTGGCAGTGAGGTCAGTGGTTGGACTTGATGATCTTAAATGTCTCTTCCGACTGTAATGATTCTGTGATTCTATGACTTCCAATACAGGTAGCTTGAGGAAATGGAGAACCAGAGGTGAATGATTTTTGTTTCTAAGCCAAGTTCATGGTTGTTTCAGAACCTGACTTGTGAACTCTTGTGGTTGACAATTCTGTAAGTCTTTCATTTCACAGACCACATAGGTAGACCATAAAAGTATCATATTTTACACAATGATATATACACAATCAGTGAAATACTGCCTCTTCGGTGCCACTCTCATGTTCCAAGACCTATGCAACTTTAGGGAGTATGAGAAGATTAGTTTGTCCCCATGTCAGGGCCATCATGTTTATTTTCCTCTTTCATGTTCTTTCTATCCTAGTTTGTCTTATGGATTTTTTTCTCCCACCTCATGTCCTTTCATCTGTGTTGTCTCTTTTGTTATAATACCCTATAAGGATTGAGGTCACATTCCTAGCAGCTTCTGGGCTTCTAGAAGAGAAAAGGCTTTGTAGCTACAGACAATCTACCACTGCTGACTTGCAGCACTGGATTCAGTCTCTCAGAGCTCCCAGCTGTTTCTTTCAAGTTCTGTATGTGCTTAAATGTTTACTGAATTGGAGGCATTAGTGCTCCAGCCTAATGCCCATGTAGCTTTGCTGTTTGTTCCTGCTGTAGCATCATGAACACCAGGTTTTATGTGATCAGGTACACAGGGGGTCTGCAGGAGTGGCTTCTTTAAACAAAGAGCTGCTAGAATCTTCCCCTGTATCTAATAAGACCAGTGCCATTTGGCTCCAAGATGGACCTGCCACTGACCAAGGCCAAGCCAATTAGTGACGGAGTCAACACCTCAACCTCTAGAACTCCCTTCCCTGAAAGGAAGTTGTAGTGAGGTGGGGGTCAATCTTTTCTCCCCGGTAATGAATAATAGAACATGAGGAAAGGGGTTCAAGTTGTGCCAGAGGAGGGTTAGATTGGATATTAGGAAGATCTTTTTCACTGAGAGGTTTATTAAGCATTGGAACAGGATGCCCAGAGAGGTGATGAAGACACTGTCCCTGGAGACATTGAAAAGACGTGTAGATGAGGTGCTGAGAGATACGATTTAGTTTAGTTTAAGGCTTGGCAATGTGAGGTTAGTGGTTAGACTTAAATGTCTTTTCCAACCGTAATGATTCTGTGATTAACATATTGGAGAAGGAGAGGAAACTGCTGTGCAGGTAGAAAACGGCAGCAGCAGCAGCAGAAGGGAGTGGGAATGTGAGAACAACATCTCTGCAGACACAAATGTTGGTGGAGAAGGAGGAGGTGCCCAGGCACTGGAAGAGAGATTTCCCTGTCGCCTGTATTGAAGACCATGGTGAGGCAGGCCCTGCCCCTGCAGGCCATGGAGGTCCACAGGGGAGCAGAGATCCACTCACAGCCCATGGAGGACCCCACACCAGAGTGGCTGAATGTCCAAAGGAGGCTATGACTTCATTGGAAGCACCCTGGAGCAAGTTCCTGGCACACCTGGGAACCTGTGGAGAGAGGACACGTGCCAGTGCAGGTTTGCTGGCAAGACTTGTGACTTTGTGGGGGGACACTGTCTGGAGCAGACTCTGCCGGAAGGACTACTCTCCCAGCAGATGACTAATGTTGGGGCAGTGTGTGAAGAGCTGTCCTTGTGGGATGCCCCATGCCAGAGTAGTTCATGAGGTACTGTAGCCCATGGGAGGGATCCACATTGAAGAAGTGGATGGAGGACTGTCTCCTGTGGGAGAGACCCCGTACTGTAGCAGTGCGAAGTGTGAGGAGGCCTCCCTCTAAGAAGAAGCAGTGGCTAAGTCTATGTCTAGTGAAATGACCATAACCCCCATCCCCTATTGCTCTATGCCACTTGGAGGAAGTAGAGAGAGTCCCAGCAAGAAGAAAGTGTGAGAGGAACTGTTTTCAGATTTATTGCTCATTTTCCCTACTCTGTTTTAATTGTTCATTAATAAACCATTTCTTCTCAAGGTGAGTCTCTTTTGCCCATTATGCTAATTGCTGATGTCCTCAGCTTGACTCATGAACTTCTTATATTTCTGTCTCCCCTGTCCAGTTTAGGCTTCTAGTATTGATCATTTTGTGTTATTTAGGACATGAATTTTTTATGGTCTTGCTCAAAGAGCAACCTCTGCAAGCAACAAAGTGCTGAGAGATTCCTATTTTTCTCTGAAGAGTTCCCAGTTCTTCCAAGTGTTTGAGCACTAACATAACTGTGAGAGCTGTGAATTGCTGCTTAGCAAATAACTGTCCAGATGTAACAGCAACATCACTCATCTTGCTTAATCTATGTATCCACTTTGGTGAAGGAGTTGCCCCGGTATAAAACTATTATTTAGGAGCAGCCTATGTCTGTGGAAGTGAAGTAGGAAGTGAAAACACCACTGCTTGGTTATGTGTGAAGGAGGCAGCTTGTTTGTTTAGATTTTCTTCCTCTTCTAAGGAAGTTAGAGAAACAGCAGTGATGACTTGAAATCAGGCCCAAAAGATATGATATGAAATTGGAGAGAATTGTGCTACTCTCCTCATTTCAAAGCACTCCTTTTGTTACACTGAGTTCATAAATTTTAGTGTTTGTCTTCATTTCCAGGGTGATAATATCAGACCTGGCAGTGTTTCCCCTCACAAGACTGGTTCAGGTTCACCTTTGACAACAGCAGTAACAGAGAACCTCCGAGAAAGGATAAGCACATGGTGAAACCTTTGCAATGAGTAGTTCGGATCTACTTGGAGCAAAGCAAAGAGCAGTTGCTTGATTAAAGAGCTGATAGAGAAGCAGAGCACTCACCACTGAACAAGTTGGATGGGATGCTACTTGCAGTAATCTGATTGCATCTTCTGCCCCAAAGGTGTAACTTCAAGATATATGTATCAGGAGTAGCCCTCTCTTCTCCGTGGGAATGTCAGGATTCTGCACATGAACTGGAGCTGAAACAACTGAATTGTTCCTATTTACACTTTCAGATGCTTGACCTAGATTTGATTTTGTTTTCAATTCGTACGTAGACACACCTGCAGCCTCCATGTCTAGAAATCAGATATGAAGAATGGGTTAATGCCTTGCATTTCTGTTGTCATAGAGTTTAATTGAGATCATATTAACTAGCTGAGGTGTTCACAGTTCTTCCCATGGTGAAACTAAAAGGGGAATTCAGTTGCTGATCTGCTGTCTTTACATTCAGAAGGGTGGAGACTTTGTTTCAAAAAGACTGGACCCTAAGGTAGGGCTTTGAAATCCCAAACTGTGGATTTTGCCATGGCATTCATTTGCACTCTTCTCATGTGCCATGACGAACTCCTTACATTTGCACTCTGCATGCCTATCAACTAGCAGGACTTTTTCCATTAAAAATGACCTTTACTCAGCATACTATAGAGCAGAAGCATATGTCAGGCAGTAAAAGCTGTTTCATCTTTCCTTGCAGCTCCCATGGACAGCCCTTTGCCTCCCAGTGCTGGTGTGTGGCCATGCCCCTACTCTCCTCTCTTCTCCCTGTTATCACAAGCTAGGTGATGGGTTGTGTGCACTGCGCTGAGGGTGCTCATGACTGGTTATCCTGCCCTTCTCTCTGATAAGTCAGCACTAGCCTGTTGGGATGGTTGGCAGGCACACTCCATGACACTTGAGGTCCTCCAGCTTTGGGTGAGAGTATTGTTGCTGCAGCAGAGTGTAGCTCTGTCAGTGGGCTGAGAGGGGTCCTGGGCATCAGAGGCTGCTCAAGGGACCACACAGAAGTTCTAGGACGGATGGTTTTTGGAGCAACTCAGCCACCACTGAGGAGTGTGGAGCAGGGAAGGGATGTGAGCTTGGCTTGTTCAGCTAGTCAGGCAGTCAGGTGTCTCTGTGATAACCTTTGGTCCGCACATTCCTAAGTCTTGGTGCAAGCTTATGATCATTGGTCATGGTGGCTTGACACTGTGGCTCTGTCTGAGGGCTCTGAGGTGTGGGTCCGTAGCTGCCAGCTTTTTCCTTGGACAGCAAGGTTGCAACTGGTCTGGATGGCCTAAAGGTGCATGCCTGCAGAGTTGTAGAAGATGGCATGCTTTCCAACCTAAACATAGAACTGCACAGCTGCCACTCTTTCATCCCACAGCTGTAGTTGCCTTTTGGCCCATGGATTGTCAGGCCTGTGGGGATCCTGCTTGGTTCCTTGCATCCCAGTGACAGGGTTTCTGCCTCAGGGCAGTGGTTCTGAAGACTAATTTTCTGAAGACTGATTTCCTGCTGGGCAGGAAGATCATTACAAAAATGTAACTGAGGCTGCATTTCTCAGAAGGGTAGCCAAAGCGTCAGCTGAAATGAAGGCTGTGACCCCTCTCTGCAGATGCTGATCTGTGCTGTCAGTGCTGGTGGGGACAGAGCATACGTGTCCTGCTGGGCCTGGCTAGGGGTTCCCCGTGGGACTCGGACAGTCCCAGGCCCTGTAAAGAATGTCAGTAGCTAGCTGCCCACTCTCCATTCTCCTGGTCATCCCACTCACTTTCAGAGGACACATGTCAGGGTAGGCTAGGCTCCTGGATTAGTGTTGCTGTCACCTTGGTGTATGCTGTGCCCTCAGAAAGAATATCTCTTCCTGCTGAGTTGCCAGGCAAGATGGTGCTCCCTTCTTCCAGAGCCTGAGCCTCGTATGTGACAGTCTTGTGTGCAACACCTGCAGTCTGTTTTATGCTCTGGGTTATGTTGCATCTATCCAGTCTCCTGGAGCACAAAGTCTGTGGGCAGATGCTCAGAGACTCAGACTAAGACAAGAGGCAGTAAAAGTTGGTGTTCAGATGCAATCATTTTCAAGCTCCATTGACTCACTGGGAAAGGGTTTTGGAAGTTAGTAAGGAACAGCTCTGACAACCTAAGCTTGGCAATGTCCATGATGAAGGAGACATCTGCATTTCCTTCCTTTTTGTGAGGATTGTCTGCTTTGAGTATGTAGAGGTCAAATACGAAGAGACAAGCATGGTGGGGAGCAGTTATCTGTGCAGCCTGAAGCCAGGGAGACTTCTATGAGAGGATCATGAAAATTAAGAGCAGTCCTGTCAATTAAAAACAAATGTATAACGCTATTTAGTCTGCAATTTACTGTGATCACGATCCCATCATATAACTGTGTAAGGGAACATTTAGATAGCTTGGCTCTGTGCATTTCCCAGTCTCTTTATTCTGCTTTAATAAGATTGGTAGGATTGCTAGTTTTGGCTAGAACTCAAAATAATCTTAAGCAAAAAGAAAAAGATCCACTCTTTCAGAATTAACTTATATGAGGTGTCTGGTAAATGTGTTATGTGAGCATTCTAGTTTTTTTTCTTTTATGTCAGCTTTTATGATTTTGTGTTGACCTACTTTGCTACTAAAGCATGATTCTTTTTGCACAGTGGCTGCTTCATCAGTGGACTCAGTGCTGGACTCTGATTTTTGTCTTATTCAAACCCTTAGTTTCTGTGTGGATTACTTATAATTATCAGTGTGTCCCACTCCTCTCTAGTCTTCCCAAGAAAAATATTTATATCTCTTTACAGACTCTTTGGCTGTCAAAGCTCAAATCAACTGAGCTTACAACTGTCCATCAAATCCAGCTGATTTTCCTGCAAATGTATCAGTGCTATCAGGTGCCACCTGTGACCCAGGCAGCAAGCATCATCCCATGGATGTTCTGTGTCCCAAATGTAAACACTGAGGTGCTATCTGCCTTTGCTAGGTATGTCTGTTTGTAAGGTATCCTCACCCTGACCACTTGAAATAGCTATGGTGAGAGATCTCACTGAGATGCCTCGTCACTCTCTTGAGAGCACCCCAGGAGAATAGCTCAAGCCTACTTTATCCGTGCTTGAGGCAAGGCAACGTGGGATTGCATTACTACAGTTCCCTTGCTTTGCTTTTCTGTCACCTTATGACATTTCAAAGAGGTCCCTGCAAGCTCAGGGTGAGCTTTTGGACTTCTTGGGGAAGCTAATTATGTAAATGACACCAGAAGCTCTGAACTAGCAGGAGAGCTTCAGCTTTGCAGTGGTGTGCTGCTGAATGTGTCTTAGGGCTAGGTTTTGTTGAGAACCGTCTACTGGCACTATAACCCTGGATTCCTCTGATTCAGGGTAGGCCAGATTTTCAGCTGTTTCAAGTAAAAGCTGGGAGTCCTGGATTAGCTACCTAAAAATTTTAACTACTGAGAAAATTTGAACTTTCATCCAGACATTGTCCTAAGTATCTTCCTATCTCTCCATCTACAAGTATTTCATCAAACTATTGAGCCCTGGCTCCCTGGTGCACCTGAAGAAACAGTGAAAAGGGAGTTTTGTTATTGCTTTGGGCTTCTATTCTACTTGTTTTGCAGGGGACAGCCGGCTAAATCACTCAGATGTTCAAAATCCACTGGTCTCTTCCTACAATTTTACCCTTCAGCCCCGCAGCCAGAAGGATGGGTAAGTTATGTCAGAATCCAGGGGTAAAATAAGGCTAAATCAGCTTAGCTTTCCAAGTTGCAAAGGATCAGCATGAAGCTGACTCTCCCAGGTCTTGCGTTAGGAATCACAGGGCTGTGCAGCTTTGGGAAGGCTTGACCACTGTGGTTGTTAGCCCAGCAGGGAAGAAGTGATAAAGTACTAGACAGACAGGTGTGCTGCTGATGTTCCGAGCTTGGTTTTGAAGCTCTTACTTTATTCTGGCCTAATCAACCCATTCTCCTGGCCATGTACAGCAGTTTGACCACCTGAGTTTATTGATTAACCTCAGCTTTGTGATATCCCATGCCTTTAATAATCAAGAACTCCCTCTTTCTTTCATGTATGCCTGGGGAAATTCCTGCCAATGGAGTGTCAAGGTATGTCCCAAAGAGCAAACATACCACATTCCCCTATAAAAGAACTGAAATTCTGTCACTGTTGTTATGTCTGGTAAAATGTTCTCTAGGGATTTTAGGGCTCAGAGTTCTTTACTCAAGCAGTTGCAGACATCCTGTGGTGAGGTATATCTATACCATCCTTAAGTGTGTACCTGTTAGACTGGTAGTGTACTTTTCAGCATCGCTTTGGAGAGAGGCGACTAAACATATCCGTTTCTCCCAGTCTGGCTGCCTGCTCTCAGCTTCCCACCAGTCTGTGCTCTGTGGCAGCTCAAGTATTTGATTTCCAGTTTCCCAAAGGCCTGCACAAAGGCCTGACCGTGCGAAATACAGGCATGTAAGGAGTGGATGGGAGCAGCTGATTGAGATATTACTGCTGGAACAATTCATACAGCATGGCCCAAGCCTGGGCTTACAGACAATCTGTGCTGCTCAGCCAATGCACAGTAGCTTACTAGACTAGAAAGCTTTGCTCACAGGTTTCAACACTGTATGAATTTATGAGTCCTGTTTCTTAAGAAAAATGGGCTATTGTTACAGCTAGAGTCTAGTGGGATGAATTATGTATTTGGAATGTTTAAAAATAAAGTAGCTGCAGCCGTGCTTTCTAGGAAGGATGAAATGGAGATAGAGTGACACCACATATCTTTTTATTTCCTGTGAAGCTGTTGGTAAGTCAAAAGAAGGTGACATGCAGAGCTCAAGATTGTGACTGATTAACATCACCACAGGTGACAGAAGTACTTGTTATGAATATTGCACAATGTCTGGGTGAGCAGCTCCTTGAAACTAACAGAGAAGAAAAAGTTATACTTCCATTTAGGTGTTTCAGATATTTTTTTGCAGCATTTTAAAAAACCTATAAACCTAAAACACATAGGATTACAACACCTTGTTTAGAAAATATCACGGTTGGCTTGGAGTAATGCCATTTCAGACCACATCCAGATTAATAAGAATGAATTAATCATGGAATGGAAAAGGATGTTTGCCTAGGTACAAGTAATCTGAACTTCATTGTCTTTGTGAAAAGGGAACATACAGTTCCAAGCAATGATATGTATCACTGGTGCTTTAAGAGGGCCTAATTTCTCCAAAGCAAAAATAATTACAGACCAAATAAAGTGGGAGGAAGAACGTAGCATAAAAATGTGAGTGATAATTGGGAGTTGTTCAAGAATCCTGTATTAGATCCCTGAGAAACCACAATTCTGCTTTTGCAAAGATGAATTCTTTAGTTAAAAAGGCTGTATTGGTTAACAGAGTAGATGAAAACAGTAATAAAAACCTCAAAATACAATGAATGGAAAGACAGAGGAAGCAATGAGGAAAAGTAATCTGCAAGGAAATGCAGACAACGATGAGAGAACTGAAGGGTACTGATGAAGAGCCTTTGGGCAGCAGGTTTGGAATGATAAAAAAGGATTATTTAAATGTATTAGAGGTTCATGAAATCCTAGCAGTGATGCAGGCTCCATACTGAATGGGGCTGCAAAATTGTTGCTTATGAAAAAGAAAAGGCGGAAATAACCAGTAACTGTTGGTGTTTGGAAAGGAGACGACTGTATTCATACTTGATCATAGGGGAATATTTTCTGTTCCAATAAGAAATTGCTTCCAGTAATTAGGAAAAATGTTAAATGTCAGTGTTTTTAAATGTACAAAACATTAGCAATGGTTAACTTCCAGTCCAGAATATTTAGAGGCTAAGGCAAGGAACTCTTTGAATCATTAATATAGTCACTAAGAAAGCTTTAGGAGAGTGGAAAAAGCCTGCTGTATCAGCATTATTCTGGGACAATGTCTGGATAGCTACTCAAACTTCAGTTTACTTGAAGCATAAAAAGGCCAGTAGGCTCTGCAACCGGTAAAGAGCTGAGAGAAGGCCAGATGGTCCTAGCCAGTTTTCCCTGAATGGGAAACTGGCCTTGTTCAACAAACATGATCCTACTTCTTGATAAGAGTAGGATTTTGGCTTTTTTTTTTTGGTGATAAGTCATCATGTTGGCAGAATTATGCATAGATTTGAAGGCTTCTGACTTTTTTCTTGGTGACACTCCGCTACACAGAGTACACACTACACAAAATCAAAGTGGCTTATTGTAAGCAGCTCAGAGGAAGTGATTATCTCATCAAGTGGCCGCAGATGGAGAGGCATCCTCCACTAGAGAGGAGGGAAGTTAGAAGATGCTCATAAAAAACAAATACTAAAGTTCTGTTCCTGGCCCTGCATTACCCAGTGGCATTGTCAGTGATGTAAATACCAAATAATTGTTTGCACAAACATGGAGATCCTGCATATGTGGGGGAGGTAAACAGCAGGTTAGATATGGAAGTTTTCTAAGGTGTCTGGAAATCTGGTCTCATATACTGCTGTAAATGCAAGGCAATACATCTAGCAGCAAAATGTGGGATCAGGCTAGCAAGGCTGGAGGCCTTATCCAGAATACATTGATTGTGCAAGGGATTTGGAAGGTTGCTAGCTAACAAGACTGCCAAGGACAGTACTTCAGCTGAGAGGAGAGACTGCATCCTCAGGTGAATGGTAGGAGCAGGGGAGAAATGTGCTGGCAAGCTCAGTGCAGGATCACTGCTTTCTCCTAGTATCAGAACTTCAGAAAGCATTGAATTGGAGCAAAGGCAGAAAAGAGCTACACAATTAATTTTGGACCTGAAGACCATGCCTGTACAGCAGAAAAGTCTTAAGAAACTTGATCTACAATGTTGTTTGTAAAAAAACTGACAAGCCATTTCATGAGCATGCTTGAGTATCTCTCTGACGAAGAGGAACAATGCAGCAAAACCCCCAAGTCTAGTGGCCTAGTTACTGAGCATACACACTATCACTACTAGAATTAGTATACACACTGGAATTAGTGTAATTGGTTTCTAGTGAAGGCAATTGTTGTGGTTTAGGCCCATCAGGGGACAAAAGACCACCATTTGCCTCAAGTACCAAAGACTTGAGGATTGCTAAAGGGCAAGGAGAGGTGAATTGCCGCTTAAGGTGCAGGACAAAACAGACCAGGCTACTCGGCTTGGGGAAGAAAACAGAAAATCATTTAATACCAACTAAAGCGTAAAACCCCAAAACAGAACCAAAACAAAACAACACAGAATGTAACAGAGATGAAGAGTCCAACCAGCCCTTTAAGACCACCTGCTCCCCACT
>WBNH01001470.1:61139-79881 GCA_013401255.1 Urocolius indicus
CCTGCGTTCTCACCACGGCTTGCAGAGGGGTCTCTGGTCTGATGCTCCTCCTTCCTTCCTCCTTCTCTGATTGTGGGGTCTGCATGGCCGCCTCCATCTTGTAATACCCTTACACCTCCTGCCAAGCACTTCAAATTCCCGTCCCTAAATAGTGATGGCAGAGGCGCCAGATTGGCCCAGCCAGGCCGGGGGGTGGGTCTGAACCCAGGAGTCGGGGGAGAGTCTAAAAACTTTAACCGGGTCTTCACTGCAACCCGCTCCCCCTGTTACCAAGCAAAAGCAACTCCTTGCTAAACCATGACATCCTCCAAGCTGAAATGTTACTGTGCTTGGAAGACTTAGGGAAGAGGTAATATTGACATTCCTCTGTCTTCAGTGAGTTCACTGTACTTTTCATGTGTGAGAAGGCAGGAATAACCAAAGATGAGTGAAAAAGCAAACTGGAAGAAGAAGAATAGCTACTAGAAAGGAAGAAGTTACTTGGAGATAGTGTTGCTTTGAAGGGTGAGCGAACACCAATTTGGAAACAAAATCCTGGTAGAGTGTGGTGGAAAACCATACCAACATAAGAATGCACTGTATATTGTGACTTGCTGGCATGGGTAGTCTTTGAGAAGGGCTGAGTTAATCTGCCACTGAACTTTTGACATGAGCTGATCCAGTGGGGTCTCTCGCTGTTAATGACTGTCGTAAGAGTGTAACTTTCCTGTTTGAGGATCACACCTTGCAGGGCAGCAAATACCAGGTGTCCTGTTCAAAGGAAGTGACTTTGTCATATAGAATTGTTTATAGTTAGAGCAGTTAAAGATGAAGACTGATCGGAAATAACAACAGAGTAGCATTTTTCCCAGGACAATAAAATCAGGAATTTGTAGGGGTTCATGAACATAAGAGAGTGTTTCTTTTGGCTGTTGGGTTTTGATACCAGTCTCTCAATACCAAATTTATTTTCCTTGCATATGAGTTTGGGGGTGGAATTTTATTCCTTCTGTGTATGTGAATATTTAAAAATCTGTAGGAGCCTTACAGCATAATCGAAGGGTTGGATACCTGTTTGATACCCATTCTTGTGTCACCAATCCAGAGAGAGGTAATCTATGAACACTTTCATCCTTAGTCCAGTGTCACAACACTTCATAGACACATGGCTTGTAGACCTGCATCCTAGATTGCAATCAAGAGACATGAGTATAAGGAGTTCCAGTAGACATAGTATGACAGAGAATGTGCATATTAATAATGACATACAAATGTGTAGTGGTGCAGGAGGGAAGCATTCTTGGAGTAGGTAGCAGTAATACAGCTTAACTCAAGACTTAGCATATGGTGTGTTCACATTCAAACTTAAGTTTTCAGACTAGACATTTTGGAGTGCCTGTGCTGTAAAGGCCTTCTTGAGAGTTTGTTGTGCAGAGAATGGAATTAAATCACTTAGGAGTCACTGGGAAAGATCTTACTTGTCTAAAAGTACAGCTTCTCAGAATTTACCTAGCTTGAGAAGAAGAACAGTTCAGCCACTTAAATTTTGTTGCCCTGGCCTGTGTATTGTTTTGTTTTTGTCACAGTTTTAGCAGATGTTCACTCACAAAGCGACTGTGGTTGTATGTTATTTTTTATCTGTTATTTTCAAAACTAGATTTGCAGAATGATGATTCACATCCCATTATGCCTTTAAAATATTTTTCACAATCCTGAGTGTTCTAAAGCTTTATGCTTTGGTGGTGCTAAAAGTTAGAGACCTTAAGATAATACATTCTTGCATTTTTCCATACATGGACATTCTGATTGAGTTGCTAGCTGTTGTATTGCACCTTTTCTGCATAACTTCTGAAAAAAAAAAATAGACCTCTCTAGCTCAGGAAAACTATCCTGGTGTTCCTTTCTAAGGCCTGTGAGATAAATCTTGCCATGTTCCTGTTTTACGACCACATTTCATCACACCCCAGAGCCTTCCTGCTTATCTTTGGCCATTTCAGTCTCATCGATCAGACTTTAGTAATCCTAATGACTTTGTGAAAATAGTGAGCTCTTGGCAGACACCTCTGCTTTTCTCAGGTATCCTTGAGCAAATGTTTATCCAGGACACTTACAGCAAGTGTGTGTGACCACGTGCTGGAATTGCTGTGATGAAGGTGACCTGTCCTGGCCTTTAAAAAAATCATTTGACTATTTGGCGCTCAAAAGTCCTAAAGAAGACCAGGTTAGCTCATTGTTGGAACTACTATCTACCTTGTTCACTGAGATATTAAAAAATTTCTGTTCAGCTGATTTGAAAGAATATGAGTTAATTACATCATGGCTTTCTTGGCTGACAAAATCTTTGTGGGGTTTTTTTTGTTGTTGTTGTTGTTTGGGTTTTTTTGTGATGCTTTTTGTTCTGATCCATTCCAAATGGCAATGCTGGTAGATGCTTATTACAAAGTTATTGTAATTGAAATTGAGCTAACATCCTTCTGACTTCATATTTTGATGAGCTGCAGTTACTTTTTGGTGATTTAACTTTTTTTATTTTAAATGTAGTCAACATGGGGAAGGAAAAAAAATGAAGGCCTGGTGAACAGTTGTACAGTGGATAAGCCTCGGAGTTTGCATGAGAAATAGGAATTCTTTCTTCTGTATTTCGATACATTGAAACCTGCACAGAACTCCAGAGGTTAAAATCTTCCAGACTTTGAGAGCAATAACTTACCTGATCTGTGGAATTTTATGCAAATCAGCTGAACTTAGGCAGTCACTTAAAATTCCTGAGGGGTCCTTGTTGGCATGCAGAAATCCCATTCAAGAACAAAACTGAAAGAGAAAACCAAAGCAAAGCAAATTAAAAACCCCAGATACTTTTTAACATTAAACAGCCTATTTTTCACAAGTGCTAAATACCCAGCAGTTCCTTGGTTGCATTGGCAGTAGATGAGTTTCGTGAGTCTGAAAATCAAACTTTTTTGGTTCTGTTGGGTTTTTTTGTTTGGTTGTGTTTTTCTCCCTCAAAGGCAGCTTTGTGTGTTGGCTAAAGTGGGACCACTGGTCTCGTCCTGGTTTGACGTCAAGCCTACCCACCCTCCCTTTCACTCCTGTGCCTTGAAAAGGTCATCTTGCTCTGCTGTTGCCTTTGGAAGCCAGAAGCTTGTCTTAAAGTTGATCCAAGTTGCTTTTGACATAAACATTGTTCAAAGCTGTTGTGTTTGAAACAGCAGCCAGAGTCCTGTCCTAATTGTTCTGTTGAGTGGAAAAATCTTTTATCAATGGTGAGTATTTATATGGAACATGCTTTCCTCGCTGGCAGAATTTCAAGAAAATTCAAAATATCTTGTTGCATAGTTACCAGAAAGCATATGATATCTACCAGAGCTTGTTCATCATATCACAGTGCTAGATTGTTTAGTAACTTTGTAGTCTTCATTTGCTTATGCTTACATGAATTGTGACAGTAATGTACATAAATTTTACAGAAAGAAGGGGAAGCACTTTAGGCATTTTTTTTTTTGTTTCTGAATTATTCCATTCCATGAAAAAAGGTGCACAACAACTGTTGAGAGTTGTTTCAAACTTTACTGTTCTGCACTTCTGAGAAGTGCTACTACTAGTAATCTTCCAAAGAGCTGCCAAGTTTAGTTTTAAGCTATGCATGGCCTGTGGTAGAGAGGACAAGTGAGAAAAATAATGAAGGCAGGCAAGAGGGGCATATAAGACTTTTTCTTTCATCTAGTAGCATTCCAAAGAGCATCTGTGGTGGAGTGAAAGAAGAATGCAGGCCAAATCACAGGTCACCAACACCAAGTTTGGTTAGCTTCAGTGACTGCATTTTAAGAAGATAAAAAGTACTTCTAAATGTGGTCCTTGAAGCTGTGGAGATAGGCTGGGCTTTTGCTGTGTTACTAGCTTACTTCTTACAATGGCATACACAGAAATGTCTTCATCATTTCTAAATTTTAAAAATAATTTCTACAGTTTGGAAAGCCAAGCTGTTTCCTTTCTGAGGGAATTTGACTCTAAAGTTGTTTAAAAGGTGTTTTTGGTTTTTCGTTTTTTTCTTTTTCGATTAAAAAACAAAACCAAACCATCTTTTAAACAGAAGTTTGCTTTGTTACTCTCAATATTTTAGATTTGCTTCCGCTAAAGATTATTCAGTGAACAAGAAGGAACAAGTGGACTAAAGCGACTTGTATTTTAGAAGTTGGTGTTTTTTTTAAAACAAAACAAGCTAGCAACACATAAATTGCAGGTCTTGAAGTCTAGCCAGTCTCTGCCCACGGGACACTAGTTTCAGATTTTTGCTTTGCAACTCTTTTACTCTTTTAGTACAGTTTTGAGACAGCTATTTTGAGCATCTTGTAAAATAAATAGTTCTGCAAAAGAAAGAGACTCTTACCACTGGGCTAATGGTTACACAGTCCTGTAAATGGGAAAGTGGACAAACCCAAAGAGAATCTTGATTGCTTGTAATTATTTTTCTTTTGGTTAATTGTTCTCAAATCTGATAATGACTTCAGTTTAGAAGCTACCCAAAGCTAATCCAGAGCAAACTGGACATTGCTAACTTGTTGAGTAGGAGACAGACAGGAGTTCTAAGTGTAATGTGTTGTGACCCCAATGTTTTGCTTTGAACTTTGGTTCAGGACTACAGAAACCTGAAAATTATATGAAGGGTTAGTGCCCAGTTCTGTTTGATAAAGTAAAAATGTGTTTGATGAAGGTTTCATTTGTGAAGGTTTTAAAACCAAACATTGCTGATGTTTAAAAAACCCTTGGCAAAGATGGAATTAAAAAAAAATTAAAATTATTCATTCTCTAGTAGCATACAAACATGCATCCCCAGTTCATTTCCAGATCACAGCACAGATTTTCTGCACAAGGATGAACTTCATGAGAGCTTGAGGCATTCCTGCAGCATGAGGAGGAACCCCAGTGAGCATTTAGATGGAGATCTCTCAGGGACAAGGTGCAGCAGCATGTTTATAGCCACACTATTAGCTCTATAGAAAGACAGGATCAAGTCCCAGTAAGGTAATGGAGATGTCCAGCTGTTAAGTGCATGCTGATCTGTGAAATGGGAACAATCTATTCCACTGCTAGTCTTATTCTACATTCATCTCCTGCTATCAGTGTAAACATAAGAGCCTATAAATCAGTGTATATTATTCATACAAAGAGCTACATATTGATGCAGTCTAAGTAAATGGGTTGCACTTCTTCTAGAGGTGCTGTAAGAGCCGTAGTCTGTCATTATTTACCATCCTATGTATCCTCCTGGATCAGGAGAGGGATGATAAATTCATTCATTGCTTTAAAAGGGCTGGATAAATTACTGGAAGTTCCTAGTTGGAGAAGATTTGGTTTTGTATATTCCCACATAAATCTCAAGTAACAACTAAAAACTTCAAAGTGTTTTTGTTTCAGTTCTGGAAAGGCAGACTGCAAGAATCAGACACCACATGTGCGAGGGAGAGTTTGTTGTCAGCCAACCAAAGTTCCAATTTTTCTCTGCCCTTACCCTGTCAGCATCTGTGTGTCTGATTTGAGGCAAACAGAATGTCATCTGTGTGCCTTGGGATGATTGTGCTGAAGAAGTGGTGCTCTCTCAGTTTTTCCATGCTGACTTTTGAGAACAAAAGCCATAAATTAAACCAAGTCTATGGGAAACTTGTAGCTTGTAGGTAACCAAAGAATAGCTTCCATTTCCTTTTGCTTAAGTGACTTCTTGTACTATTCATCTCTTGTTCTCTGGGTGAGTCCCTCAGATAACCTGTCTATTCTAGTCACCTGAATCCAATCTTTCTGACAAAAGCTCTCCAAGTTTGAGAAGTTACTTCCTTTTTCTCCTTTACAAAATCTGGTTGCAGAAGCCACAGGGAGCATCTCATCTAGTGCAACAGCTCTGAAAGTGACTTCGGCTCCACTGAAGGCTCCAGCTGGTGGGTTAAATTTCCTATTGGTATCCTCAGTGCCTGCCACAATCAGACTTCTGCCTGTGTGTGCAAACTGGCGTTTGCAGGGCTCCTTATGGCAGGTGGGTTCAGGTTTCCAGGCTCTGAGAATCCCAGTATTAACTTTATCCTTAAAGGCAGTTGAGGCTGAAGCACCAGACATCTAAGGAGCTGTGTCACATTGCAGCAAGGAGTCCTGCTTTCTTCTTTCAGCACTTGGCCTGCTGGCCATTGCCATGACAAAGGAGGATTATGGACTTTCATAGTTACAATGCCTTTGATTTGAGGCTTGCTTTGATTTGGGGCAGTAGTGTTAAATGTCCCAGAGAAGCAGTGATCTCATCCAGGTGAAGAGCAAGGAGAGAAGCATGCTTTTGAGGAGGAGGAAGAGGCTGAAGAGGCTGAATGGAAGCCATAATGGATGCAGTTAGTCGCTTGGAAGGGCCCAAAGCAGCCCATGATTCCTTAAGACAATTAAAAGCAAATTGTCCAGCTGAATGATCCCAGAGCAAGGAAGATGGTCACCCAGACTATAATTCAAGGGCTGAATGGTCCTCAAAAAACGAGAGTGGAAAGAAAAAAAAACCCCAGATGAGGCAAAAGATGGAACAGATGTGAGTGCTTTTGTTGGAAAGACTTGGAGGCTAGCAGGATGGCGATAGGCTAATTTGAGACGCATAATGCCACATTCCTTTCACATGCAGAACAGCACTTTGATCCAATGTAGATGAAAGTAGTGAAAAGTGGAGAGGATAGCAGGGGGTTCTTTGTCTTTGACAAAAAAGGCATCTGCCGGGCTCTAACCCCCTTTTCCCCACCCCCTTGGCCTAGCAGGCCACTACAACAATGCTAGCAAAGGGGACAAGTGTCTCCTGACAGCTGAAGAAATCTCCAGGAGGAGAATGAGTCTTGCAGCAAATATGTATACCAGAGAGCTTAATCGATTTTTTCCACAGTTCAAAAAGGGAGAGGGTTGAGGTAAGACAGAGATCACAGTGAAAATGGGAGGTGGGTGGAAAAAAAATCCTTTTCTAATAAACTTGTTACTTTTGTTCTCTGAATACATCTTTTCAGGAGTTGCTTTGATGCTAGCATGAATACGCTTAATGGAGCAGAGTAGGGTAGAGTTCTGTGGGGGGAGGTGTGAAGTGAGAAAGAATAGTTTTTCAGGGAAGATGCATGAGTGATTTCTGTGGATTCCAGTACAGGAAAGATTTTCGAGCTAGTAAAACAGTGTTATGCAAGAGATAGATGGGACATAGATGAATACTTTCTGTATCACCTCTTGGAGGACCTCAGCTCAGCACAAATTCTTGATCTTAATTTCTAAAAAAAAAGTTGAAAATTTTTCTTCAGTCTTTCCTCATTTTCTGTTGTTGTCTGAATGCCTGGGACTTAGTAGAAATGAAAGGTCTGCAGGATTGTATAAGGAGCTAGGAAGGCAAGCAGTATTTGTGCCAAGCAAATACAGCAGTTGCAGATCTGACTACTGGCCCCTGTTTCTCATGCTCTGTTGACTTTATTCAGCTTTTCACATCTGGGAAACAAAACTGGAACCCAATCAGCAGAGTTTCATGGCTGTGGTTTTCCTAAAGTATCACTTTGAACCTAGTCTAATGTTTTGTTTGAGAAATAATGACAGATAAGAGTTAATTAACTTCTGAGCAAGTCTCACCTCAGCAAATTAAATCTTTTAACAGTAGGTTCAGTAATCCTTCTTTTATTGAGGTCTTGACAGTGTTTATCCGTAACTATTCATTGAAGATAACCTTCTCACCAGGGCACAGCTACAAGCAACAGCTGGTACTGCAAACAGCTCCTCCATCTTTACCCCACACCCCTTCTCATTCTTCCAGGGAGATAAAGTTCCCTGAAGAAGGTATGAGTGATACAGAAACGAAGAGAAGCTATCATATTTCTTCAAGAGACTCTGCACACATATAGTGATGCCAAATTGTAACACTGTGTAGTTGTTCAGTAGGTATGCCATGATCCCAATCAGCAGATGCCACCATTCTATTCAGACCAGCTGATGTGGAAAGCATTTTTGGCAACAGCATCTCCTGCCCTCCTGTGAAAAGCCTGATTATAGAAGTTACTGTAACTCATTAGGGAGGACTAATTGTCAAGGACATCAGTGCTCTTTTGATTTCTGTCTGTTTGTCGTATCTTGACTTTTCTTGGTCTTTGTGCATAGTCTGTGGGTGAGAATGGTACATAGAGACTTGAGCTGCTGCTGCTGTCATCAAAGAAGCTGAGGCCACCATTGTCCTTGACAATGCCAAGGTTAAAGTCCCTTCTCTGGGAGGGCTTCAGGTGATTCTTGTGTGACTTCCTCTCAGGTGATGTATACAGTGATAGGATACATATCTAGATCCAAATGGGGAAAGATTTTTCTCGTGAAGAAGTCTGACCTAGCAGGGAACAGCCCGCTGTGACACAGCAAAACAGCCCATGCAGTGCCATGCAAACCTGCTGGCTGGGCTGTGGGGTCCATGGCAGTCTGATGGATGCTCTGTCCCCAGGCAGTTGTGGTTGGAATGCCATGTAAGAGTCTTGGTCAGTGAGCTTGGACACTTTGTTCTTTGAAGTAAAACATGAACCACCTCTTTCTGAAAGGTCTTTTGTTCTTCCCCAACTGTGCACACAAACCTGCTGCCATTCTGAGATTTCTTCACGTGTTCAGTACCAACTCTTCCACCCCCATACCAGAAAGATGTTCTCTTAGCAAAGACCAGACATCTGCCAAAGCTACCTTTGTTTCATGACAGTTTTGTGTCCTGCCAGCAGGAAAGCTAGAAATATGAAGGGAGAGGGGGCGAGTTGTCCGTATTCCTGTGTAAACCTGTGTGGTAATCCTCTGTAACTGCAGGTAGTCACTGTAGTTTTGAGCCATGCTCTTGAGACAGACTTATTTAGCTGTTTGCAGTTTACTTGGTGCTAGTTTCTTACAGCCTGTGGGTAGGCCATAAGGAAAGAGAAAGATAATGCCTGTTTGGCTTGGCATGACTGCTGCAGTCAAGGATAGGTCTGTTTGGACAAAACACTGGAAACATTTCACCTGAAGCATGCTACAAGAGAGGAGGAAAAAGATGCATGGAGCAGAGGGTAGCATGCAGAGCAAGCAGCAGCAGGGGTGCAAGCTGTAGGAGTACAGAAGAAATTAAGTTTTGCTTTGTTCTTACATCTCACCCAGCAGGCCAGTGTTTTCTTTAATGAAACCAGTTACCGTCTGCTGGTTTATTTTCAGATGAAAATTAAGCAGTAAAGATTGCAAAGCCCTTTTGATGTGCTTACTGTACATTGAGGCAGAGCTACCTGACCAGCTCAAGAGACTATTACGTCTTACTCCTGCCCTGTGGACAGGGACTGGTCATTTTTAACAAGGCTGCACAGTCTAGAAAGGGCCATATCACTTTAACAGTAAATTCTCCAAAGGGATGTTGCTATGACAGTCAACTTACAAAACAAGCCATTCCTATGGAAGTACTTTTGTTGGGACTGACAGTGCATACGAGATTTTCGTTGTATGATTTTACTGGCTTTAGAAATCTCACATTTTCAGCATGGATTTGGCTTGTCTCTCAGTGAATCTTAGCTGGTCATTAACAGCCATTAGGACTTCTGTGTGTGGGAAGTTCAAAACAATGGCTTTGGAGTGCAATGAACCCCAGGCTGCATGCAAACTTTTGTTCAGACATAAAGTAATTTCGATTTGTTTTTGTTTAATTTACCTCCAAATAAAACAGAAGTTCTTTGCAAGATGGCCATTGGTTAGTTTGATATATGTCTTTCCCAAGTGGCTTAAGTGAAGGTATTTTTTGTTATTTGTACCAACAAAGTGAATTCTTATCCTTTTTAAAAACATGAAATGGGAGTGAATGTTGTTATTCAGGAACACAATTCCAGAACTAACACTAAGTTATGTGCTTTCATATTCAGTTAAATGCACAGTGGTTTGGATGCAGACAGACAGCTCTAGCTGTAGTGGGGACAGCATTATTTAAGTTTGATAAGATCTGCACCTTTCTGTAGGAGATAAATTGTTGTGTTGTTGAAGGGCAAATTATACCCATTCGTTCCTACATTTGCCCAGTCCTGTAATATCACAATTTGGTTCACATAATCTCAGTACAAGAAGAATATGCTTACTCGTGTGTGAGTTTCACGGTCTTGGTGAATACCTCCATTTCCAGACTGCTTTTGATGGTGTTGGAGGCAAATATCCAGGATTTAATAGCAGAGAGTCCTCATTACAGACAGCTTGAAAAATAATCCTTCAAAGAGTAACTTCTGAAATGTGTTTCAACACCTCTGCAATATCTCTCAGCTTACTTCTTTTAGAAATGAAAAAAATAAGCCAGTAGGTAGTAGGAAAGCATGTTACAGCTGTCTTGTGTTTGTGTGCAAACCAGCAGTAGCTTGAGTAAGCATGGTGTGCTGGGGACATGGCAGTGTTTTACTTGATGTGTGTCATCAGAGAGCTGCTCTCTGCTCAGGTGAGCCAACTCCAGCTCTGCACCTTACCAGTGTGCAAACTGGCATCTCATGCTCAGCCTGGGGAGCTTCTGCCCCAAGTTGTTCCTTGGCTCCCTGTCTTCCTGGGCCTTGGTGGCTGCCTGCTGCAGTGACTGGAGCAGTGAGGGAGAGGTACAGAGGTGGTGAATCCACTGTTTAGCTCCTGACGCCTCAGTCAAACGTTGTTCCAAACTGCTTTCTTGTGCCTTTTGGGTATCTGTCCTTCTCCCTGCTCGCCTATGTTTTTTAAGTGTCTATACTCCTCTTCCTGTATGTGCGTTGCCCCAGGTGGGAGGTAGCTGGAGCAGCTCTCTCTGGGTCAGGCCCTGGGTGAGCCATACTGTGAAACAGAACATCTGGAGGACATCTCTGCTGATCCTCTCCTTTCTGGTCAAGGGAGAGACTTCTTGGGGGTAATAGCTGTGGCAGCCAGGCTGGTTGAGCTTGAGGCAATGGGAATGGGAGTGTTTGCATTCCCAGGTGAATGCCAGAAGGAACAGAGAGTCGGCAGTGGCAGCCTGCAAAGGTTGTTCACCAGTGGAGAGTGTGAGGCTGCTGCCCTCAGACTTTGGAGGATGGTCACCTGCATCTCCCTACAGCTGTCTTTCCCCAACCTGCTCTGGAGAGCCATTCCTGCCTGAAATCAATGTGTGAGAGAAGGTGACACAAAGCAGGAAGTGACAATGTTGATGTTTCTCGTGGGTGAGGAAGAAAGGGAAACAAGAAGCAGACATGCTTAATTTAGGTTGGTGGGTGAGGAGCTGTGGGGGCAGGAGTATGTCAGGCCTTAGGGTTTTATGGTGGATAGGCAAACTGTCATCTAGGGGAGCAAGATCACTCCTATTTCAGTCTGTCCCTTCATATCTTCTGTATTAATCACATCATGGGCAAAACCTCCTAGAGTTACATGTGGTGAGTCAGTTCCGCATGAGCAGGCTTGTAGGACCTCAGGTGTGAGTATCTGCAGATGTGGAAAGTGGCACAGGTTGGACATGCATAGACGTGGAACAGCTTCAGAGAGCTCTTGTCAGGTGGCTGTATGTCTGTGACCTTCTCAAAAGGCGAGATAAGAACTCACTAGGAACTCTGTCTTTTGCTCCCTCTCCCCCTCCCTCAGGTGGTCTTTGCTTTGAATCACACTCTCTTGCAACAAGAGAGCCTCCGAGCAGGCAGTTTCCAGATCCCCTATACAACAGAAGACCTTATCAAGCATTACAACTGTGGGGACCTCAGCTCCATCATCTTCAACCATGACACTTCTCAAGTGAGTCTTGCCACCTCAGCCCTTGAACTATGCACATGTCTCTGTAACGCTAATCCCTATCTCACTCATGCTTGTCTCTCCTCAGGCAGATCCTTTGCAGGTGAGGGCCAAGGGCAAGTTTCTGGCTTCCTGATATATCCTCTTTACTGCACCCTCTCCCAGGAGCCCACACCACCTCACTCCTGTCTTGCTGCAGGCAAGCAGCAAAGGTGCATTTGTCTTCCACTTTTGGATGAGCACTATGTTTGCTTTAGCATCAAATCTCTATAAGTGAATCCTGTGGAATTGCTCTGTCTTTGGTATGAGCAAACTTAATGCCAACAGAGAGCAACATCAGGCTCCTTTGTGCAAATAGTCACAGAGAAACGCACTCATGGCTTGATTGCTAATGTAAGGCTGGGCAAGTTGCAAGATTTTTAATGTCCCCCATCAGTATGATTGTGTGCTGTAGGCAAGGTCCAAAGAAGAGAAATAGAGTGAAACAAAGAAAAGATAGATTTAAACTGAATGTTAAGGAAAAGAAAACCTTCTGAGGCCTCACAGACTTGTTTTATGGGGATGGTTTCCTAAGCAGCACAGAGGAATGCAATGCTCTGATCTTTAAACCACAAGAAAATGCCCAGCAGGGACCAATTTAGCCTGTTTGGGCTGTTATATTAGCTAACCTCAGACTGAGATATCAGGCCTCTCTATTCTTGTGCTGGCAGTCAGTGCACATCAATGAAAATGCAGGCTCTGGCTTCACAAGGGGATGTTGGTACTTGGGCTTTCCCTGCTGAACAAACATTTTCCCTATGGCCTTTTGAGATATACAGTGCAATGCTGCAGCACGGGAAATGCTGTCATGCTAGCCTTTCCTTCCCTGACACTGAGCTTTGCACACATGTTCTCACCTTCCTGTCCTGCAGCACTCTCTGCAGCCTGCAGGTGTGGGCAACCTGGTCATTAACACTGCTTAGCTCTCAGAAAGTGCACTTCATCCATACATTTCAAAGGGATTCTCAAAGGAAGTGGGCACTGTAAGAGCTCATAGATGCTGAGTCACTACTCTGCTGAGGTGTTACAGACTGCAGACAGCTGGCATTGCTTCAAGATCCTTGGAGAGAAACTCTTCTGCTGAGACATGGATGTATGTCTCCGAGGGCACAACTGCCCTTTACTTACGGAGCAAGTCTACTGCAGGACATTCTCCCCCACAGCAGAGCTGAGTACTAAAAATCTGCAAGACTATCAGCCTATGTTTTTAAGCAGAGCTTCTCTAAATTGTATTTAACACCGTGCTTGCTCAATAGATGACCCACTGTGGGCTGAGAACCCTTTGGAAACAGTACTAGTTTCTGAGGGGCTCCAAAGCTTCTTCATCTGCTGCAGCCTTGCAAGGGGAAACATCTGGCTTAGTGGCTCTGCTCCCCAGAAACCACTGCTTGCAGACCCTTTCGTTAGCAGACCTCTTAGCTGCAGCGCTCAAACCTACTTGTCAAGAAGCCAGGATGGCTGCAACTCCAGATCCTTGTTTCTCTCTGCTAGCAAGAGCTCAGGATAGTGTGCAGCCACTGCTGTCCTGGTGGCCCCAGGGGGGGAAACCAGTATTTTTAAAGATACTTTAAGAACAGGGGAACTGGAGGTAGTAATACCGCCTTACCAAGACTGGCCCTCTTTCTTTTGGAAAGTTTGGGGATGTTTTTGGTAACTGGCTTGAATTGCAGAGTTATTCTTTGACAGCCTGAGGGCTCTGATACTAGTCAAACTCTCCTACAAGAGGGTTAATTACCATTATAGTTAACATTATCCCTATGACAACTTAAGAAAAAAGTATGTAGCTGATGATAACTATGGGCAAATATTTAGTTTCTTCAGCCGAGCAATACAGGATTTGGGATCTACAATGTGGTGAACATTATTTGTTGAATTTGCATTAAAAAAATAATCTGGTTGATTTATGAAATATTTTGAGAAAAATGAAGCACTATGATTCATATTATCAGAAATTTTATGAATAATTTTTAGCTTGCGGATTTTTCCTGCTGCATGTGCCTTGAGGAACAAGGTGATTGCCACATTGAATGGTGGAGCAAAAGGCCTGTGCATGATGGCTGCCTGTGAAATAAATGCTGCTTTCATGAAGACTTTTTTTTTTCTACCTTAGGTCCCAAATTTCATTGATGCTACACTTCCAGCTCATGAACGTATTACTGCCCAAGAAATAGACAGCTACTTCCGTCAGGAGCTCATCTACAAGCGAAATGAGAGAATGGGCAGAAGGGTGAAGGACCTGCTAGATGAGTACCCAGACAAGAGTTTCTTCTTTGCGTTTGGAGCTGGTATGTGAGGTGCCTTTCAACATGAACACATTCTTTCTGCTTCTGTTAGACACTTTCTACAAATATTTGCTGCATTTAAAGAAGGATCAGTACTTTTACCATAGTGGGCACAGAAGAGAACTTTGTCCTGATAGTTACACCCCAGTAGGGAAAATTTTCAGTGTAGGAGACTATTTTTATGTAGTTTGTGAAGAGCTCAAAGTATGTGCATTGATCACAGTATTTAGTAGTCACAGAATTAATTCTTGTGTGCATAGCAAAGATACTGAACCAACTACAATGCCTACACAAAAGGAACAGCTTTTAGACGTACATGTTTATGGTCTCACCAGCTAAGGCAGAAAGGTGGGAGAAATGAGGAGCTGAAATGAAAGGTAGCAAGTCAGAGGTTGCACTAGTGCTTGAATAAACCTTTCAAGAACACAAAAATAAATAAAAATAAAAATTAACAAATAAAAATAATTATAAAAATAATAATAACTTCTGAACTCCAAGAGGCTCAGTAAATGTGAGGGAAGAGTGTTTTTTGAAAAAACAAACAAACAAAAAATCTATTATATCCAAACAAGGTCATAGTTTGTAGGTGACTGTGGTTTTACAAATACCTCCCTTGTCATTTAAACTGTTCTTTGTATTTTTATGTTAGATGTGGTAAAATCAGAAAAGATTGATGATTTATTCTGTAAATAAAAGTGACTTGATCCTAAGTGGATTGGCAAAAAAAAAAAGCTCCTTTCTCTTTACAGTTCTTAATACAGCTGCATAGTTATAGATGTTGATTTCTTATATGGAATTACATATGGTAATTTGAGCTGTAATAGATTTGATCATTAGATCATAGAATCACAGAATGTCAGGGTTGGAAGAGACCTTTAGAGATCATCTAGTCCGACCCCCCTGCAGAAGCAGGTCCACCTAGATCAGGTCACACAGGAACATGTCCAGGTGGATGTTGAAGACCTCCAAGTAAGGAGACTCCACAACCTCCCTGGGCAGCCTGTGCCAGAGCTCCATCAACCTTACAGTGAAATAGTTTTTCTTATATTTAAATGGAACTTTTTGTGTTCCAGCTTTATCCCATTACCCCTTGTCCTGTTGCTAGCTACAATAGAAAAAAAGGATGCCCCAACTGTTGCCGTTGCAGGCAACACTGTGTGGTGGTTCAGGCTGACCTCCCAGCTCTCCAACAGTCGAGGGAAAGAATCACTGCACACATGGTATGGATNAGTTCCCTGATCATCTTGGTGGCCCGGTGCTGGACTCTCTCCAGAAGACACTCTGTTGCTGTTGAGCTGGGGAGCTCAGAACTGGACACAGAACTTCAGATGAGGCCTCATCAGGGCAGAGTAGAGGGGGAGCAGAACCTCCCTTAACCTGCTGGCCACACTCTTCTTGATGCATCCCAGGATGCCATTCTGGGGAATCAGCCAGTCCTCCCATTTTGGTGGGAATAGTAGATTTTTCTGAAACTATTCAAAAAGCTTTGCTTCTGGCCAGAATGCAAACATGGAAATTTTCATCGCAAAATGAGTCTATTTGAGGGAAATAGGGGAAAGTCTGGGAAGAAAGAGACTGTAATGGCAGTGGCATCTCACTAGGTTCAATCAGGATTTTATTTTAATTGTGGACATGCATTTTTGTGTTCAAGCCCTGGAGTTACAAGCCAGACCTACTTCCTGTTGCCAGTAGAAGAACTTGTGAAGCAAAGCCAGCTATAATCTTTCACAAGTAGCCTTCCTTCTGTATGTATTTATAGTTTCTCTGAACTGTAAGTGGAGCATTCAGGATCTGAATGAGAAATATGCAAGAGGAACAAATTTCATCGTCTCTGGTTTTCCAGAGAGATTTTTTGAGAGATTGAGCAAAGGTCCTGTCCCCAGTGTTTGTAAAAATAAGTCAACAGTACTGAGCCCAGGATGTCTCTGACCATTTTGTGTAGTTGTTTATGCCTGTAAACCAAAACCAGAGAAAAACCTGACATGGGAAATACGAAAGTTGCCCAAGTAAATGAGATATCAATTTGTTCTTGAAATTCAGCAGGAATTTCGAACCCGTAGAAACTTTGAACCCACCATCAGTGCATTTGGAACTGGAGATGTGGGTGTAATGTAAATTTATCTGTGCCTTACGCAAAGGATTTGAAATGTATAATAAGGAGTTTATGAAAAATCCAAAAGCAACTGAGTCTTGAAGAGGATAAAATGGGAGAAGGAGTGTGTGCTGCAAGCAACAAGAAGATAACATAATGATGACACAGATTAAATGAGTTTTGTGAGGCCACCTTACTTCTTAGTCAGCACAAAGGGCTTGCTGATTGCCTGCTTGCTTCTGTCACTGGAATGCAACATCATTTCAGTCTCTTTGTGTGGGAGGAAAGACTGAATCCCTGAAGGTGTGTCTCTACCTCTGTAATCTGAGAATGCCCGATAACCCAGAGGCTTTGCAATGGTTTTCCTTAGTAGCCTCTTTCAGTTTGAAGAATGCTAATGACAGGGTTTATTAGAACAACAACACTTGAAGAGGATAGATAATGTTTTGTGGAGGCAGGACTCTCATACAAAGCCTCAGGGTTCACATGAAGGGCACTTCTCCATGACATCTCTGACACGTGATGAGGAAAGCTTTGTGTTTCTGTATTAGAGGCAGAAACCTCTGTTTCAGTGTATTAGTGCAACTGTCAAAATCAGCCAGGTCAAACAACTGAGTATTGAGTCTGGTGACCATCAGCCTTTTATCAGTGATAGGGGTTTACACATTGCTAGCTTTGTTGGGCAGCTGCACTAGGAACACTTTTATCTTGTTGTGCATGTTTTAAGCTAGTGGGATTTCAAATCCTTAATTCCTTTTTTTTTTTTTTTTCTTTTTCTGGAAGGGAAGTAATGGTATGGAAAGGTAGCAGGTCCAGCGAAAGAGGCATCTGACAATACTGTAGCTCTGACATAGCACTGGTATTTCATTCCCCTACTGGTAGTATAATGTTGCCTACTAGCATTGTCACCTGTGTGGGAGTCTCCTTGCCTAGTAAGCCTAGGTCTTCAACAATGGAAAACTCTCAATAAATACCAGTGCAGATGCAGCCCCAGTGGCTAAGGATGCCTGAACAGAAACTATCTTTTAATTCAGTTTTCACAAAAGCAAGCAATATGCAGTTGCAAACGTTAGCCTTGCTATAAATTTGGCTTCATGATCAGTGGAAACCCTTTTTCTGACTTCAATTTGTGTAGTTATCATTAATTTAGACTTTACCCAAAGACAAAAATGGGAATCCCTGGGACCAAAAATACTCAGGTCATACATTTAAGAGACATAGTTTTGGACAGAACATAGTAGGTAAGAGGGTCCTGCTGTTTTTCACAAGAAAAATGCCTTCATTTTGTCTCAAGCAAATTTTAACGTCATACAGTTCTGTTCTGTGGTGTTATGTTAGGCAATTTTCCCCTTGTTGTGCAAGGCCTTCGTTATCAACTCTTTTGAGAAGAATTTAATATTTACATGATTCTGATGCAAACGAAATCTACTAATTCCAAATAGGTTAGTTAATTAGCAAGCATTAAAAAAAATGAGGGTTTCTCTTTTTTTGCAGGTTTGAGGCATCTTTTTATGTCTCTTCAGATTTAGTGAAAATATTTTCTTGGCCATAGAGAATGCTATATTGTTCACAGTCCTGCCCATTAGATTTTCGCCACTGATTTTAGAGTGGTGAGGCATGATCTACTTGGATTTTATACTAAAAAAGAAATTGGAAGGAAGTCATTTTTTTGAAGGCAAACACTTGTCCTGGCCTCGGTAAAGTAAAACTTCAAGCTCAATGTTTATTTAGTTAATAATTAATCTTACAGGTAATCATAGGAAGGAGTACATTTGGAATTGTGCAGTCTCAAAAAGATTGGAGGGCATGGGAGGGCTGCTTGCAGAGGGTTTGACCTACTTGCATGCCCAAAGATCCTGCACTTACTGTGAATTTGAGGAATCTTTAAGTTGACTTACAATACCCCTAGGGCTGGCCCCATCCTCTTCAATTTTTGTCATTTGCTTCTCCTGGCAGCATTAAATTTGTGAGACTACCATACTCTTGGTCCTTCGGTTTGTGTTCTGATACTTGAGCTTTTCCTGACTTGGAAATACTGTTAGATATAAGAAGGTTTTATTAGATTTAGTGTTACATGTTTTATGTTTGAGCAAATTGTTTCAACTTTAGTGGCAAATCAGTAATCCCAACTAATTTATCAACAGCCGCCATTTTCCACCTGCGTGGGACTTTCTCTTTTTCTGGGAGAAGTGAATCACAGTCTCATCTCAACTGGGGGCATGGTGCTCATGTTTGAAAGCAGTGTCTCTTGAATGCTGTACAGACAACGTGCATCTGAAGGAAACTAATCTATAACTTAGTTGATCACATCATCTGCTTGCCTTGTTTTGCTTTGTATCATATTCAATATTTGGTCTGTCTTTTTTACCTCCATAATTTTACTAACTGCGTTAAAGTGTCTCCATGTTCTGTACTCCGACATGTACTTTAAAAGTATAACTGTATGTATCCTTGAGGCAAAGTCATGAAATTTACCCCTGGATTTCTGAGCACCAAGTACAGATTTCTTCAAGTGTGTTCATCTGGGAATGTTTGCCACTGCTGCTGCTGTCAGCCTGTACAGGAAGTCTCCTGCAGTTTTGCTGGGGACATTTTGCAGAGTGTGGTAGGACTACCTCAATTAAAAAGA
>WBNH01001471.1:1927-61054 GCA_013401255.1 Urocolius indicus
GGGGGGGGGGGGGGGGGGGGGGGGGGGGGGGGGGGGGGGGGGGGGGGGGGGGGGGGGGGGGGGGGGGGGGGGGGGGGGGGGGGGGGGGGGGGGGGAACGCAAACCCTGGCTCTGTGTGGCTGCAAAAACCCCCGCGGGGGTCGCGGCGAGCCAAAACCTGCGCCCTGTGCCCAGCGGCAGCGGTGCCGGCGGCTGCCCGGGCTGCGGGGGCTCTGCTGGCACCGTGCGAGGGCTTGAGCATCCTCAAACTCGACGCCGTCGGGTGTCGTCCGGGTGAAGCTGCGGAGGGACGGAGGGAGCTGGGGGCTGCCGAGCAGCCGCTGCCTGTGCCCGGGGGTGGGGGCATCTCGGGCTCTCCCGTCTGTACCTTTTCCCTCCACGGTTCTGCACGTTGAAACCGGTACCGCGGTTCCCCAAAGGCTCCTTCAGCTTTCCACAGCTCCCGGCTTGGGGGACAAAAGGTTTCCGACCTCCCCTTGCCCACCAAGGTGATGCAGCGGCCGTGGCGGCTGCCAACGGGAACCCCCAACCCCGAGACCCCCTCCCCGGGACCTCTGCCTCGAGTCCCCGCTCCGCTCCAGCCCTGGCATGGAAACGGGAGGAGCTGGGAGCTGAGGGAGATGCGATGTGCCCGGGTCACTGTGCAGCCGGTGCCCCGCGCGCCTCAGGGTCTGTTGCTCCCATGCTGAAGATGATGCAAATGGTCTTTAATGCAGAAAGTTTCGGCTTTGCCGTAATTTTATAAGTGTAACTTGTGCTTCTTCAGCTTCAGCTGTGGTAAAACGTGCGGGAGTACAGGCACCAGCTATCCCGGGACATCCAGCGTGCAGATGCACAAGACACAAAGGCACCAAACTGAAGTGTTGGAACTTGGTGGCTAAGGGTGATGGACCATGAGAAGAAGAAACGAGCTACATAAATAAACTGATAACGCAGGCTGTGAAACTCAGAAACTGGTTAAAAGTTCTAAAGAGAAAATAAAGACTCTAAAGCGTCGCAAGGGGCTTTGCCCTGGAGCTCAGGAGGGCTGCAAGGAAGGAAGCTGGAAACGGAGCTGCTGCAGTGACCAGCTTGGTAACTGAAGCTTGGCAGGATTAAGAGAGAAGCTTCTTGTCCTGTACGCTGGCAAACCCGTCTCAGGCCTGACTGACCCTGTGGGGGAATCTCATGGGGCATCCAATGGCTGTCCCTGCAGCAGAGGCCGCGTGGAGAGCCGTGTGGCATCCCCGGGGCAGCCTCCGACGCCGACTCTGTTCCTCGAGCACGAGCAACGCTGCTCAGCGCCAGGGAGCGGATTGTTGGGGGTCAGACCCGGCCGTGGGCAGAGCCCAGAGCCCGGGTGGTGTGTGCCTCAGAAAAACCCAGCGTTTGCTTCCCCCAGCAGCCCCAGCAGGGCACGTTCCCGCTGTGCACAGCCAAAGGCCACCCTCCTCCCGCTGCCTCCCCTCCGGCGCCCGGCTGCCCACCGGCACGCAGCGGACACGGTAAGCACAGAGTGTGTGAGGGAAGTGGGAAGGAACACAGCTGGAGAGCCGGCTTGCCAGCACCCGTGCTGGTGGTGGGTTTATTTACCGCTCTGCTGGTGGCAGCTGAGCCAGGCCCTGCTGCTTGGGGCAGAGCACGGGCTGACCACTGCTGCAGGCAGTGCCAGGAGGAAGGATTGTGCTGTCTGTGGTGTGAGAGGAAGGACTCGAGTTCCTTAGCAGTGCAAGAGCAGGGAGGTCACTGAAGGCAGAGGGGAAAAAGGGCCAACATGCAAAAAAAACTGCACTGGAGAGGGATGTTGGAGTGAGGTGGCTGGATTTCCCTGTGATGCTGAGGCGGAACAGGGTGGCTGGATTTCCCTGTGATGCTGAGGTGGAAGGAGGTGGCTGGATTTCCCTGTGATGCTGTAAGGCAATGATTGATGATGAGGCTGGGCCATCTCCTGCAGCCCAGTGGGGGCTGGATGCTGCCCCATGGTTCATCCCTAGTGCCAAAGCTCTTCCCTGGCTGCTCGGTGGGCTGGGAAGGCACGTCCCCAGCTCTGCTGCAGCTTCTTTCCTCCCTCCTCATGGCTGTGCAAGCCAGAAAGCTTCCTGCTCCCACGAAGCCACCGTCCCCTTGTTGCTTCCCAGCCGGGTCCCAGCAGGACACGGGGCCCGTCTCCGTGGGCAGGGCTGTGGTGGTGCCTCCAGCACCGTGGCACGGCCGGGCTGGGCAGGGGCTCGAGTCTGAGTCTCTCATCCTGCTCACTGAGCAGCTGCTACACGGCGGTGGAGTACTCCATCGTGCTGGGGGAGAAAGGGAGGAGAGGGGCTTGTGTCTTCCCAGCTGAAATACCTTTTTTTTTTCTTGTTTAAACAAGTTTTAAGTGGAAAATTTGGTCAAAATTCCTTTTTCTGAAGGCAAAGCCAAGCAGAGCCCCTCCTCTGGTGACCACTAGTGTTGAATGGCCTCAGGTGGGACTCATTTCACTGGCCTTGAGAGCCTTAAAACCGGGCACCTGAGCTAGGGAGCGAGTCTGTGGGCACAGAGGGAGATGGATCTTTGGCTGTGGGAAATGCAGCTCTTCTTTAAAAGAGCAGGTAGGAGAGGCTGGGTTGGAAGCTGGGGAGGATTTGTGTTGAGGGCTCATGCTCACAGTTCCCTGCTCTGTGCTGGTGAGTGTTGGCCTGACTGTGGGGCTCTGGAGTGGATGTATCCCGTGGCCAGGCAGGTCTCCTGCCATCTCTGAGCAGCCCTTGGCACCTTCTGGGGCATCACCCACCTCAGTTCTTTACGAAGGTTGCTGTGTTTTCTGTCCAGAAACTGATTCTTAACCGACTGGGGGACATCAGGGATGTACCAGGCAGCGATCAGCTTGACGCACAGGGCCACGTGCTGCGGAGAGCAAAGGGCCACCACGGGCCATGAGGTTAACGTGGCTCGTGCCTGTGGCATACACCCAGCCCAGACCCCTGGCCTCCATCCCCTCGCTTGCCCCAGCCTCCTCCCACCTCCCTGGGTGCCTCACCTCAAAGAGGATGAGGAAGGCAAGCCGGGCTGCGAAGATGTGCCAGAACTGAACCGTGTAGCTGTAGTCGTCGGCGTTGCGGTAATCCCGGTACCTGCAGCACAGCCCCGTCGGTGCCCGTGCCAGCCACCATGCCCTGGGGACCCCAAGCCCTGCCTGCCCCCTACCCTGCAGGTACCTGCACTCCTTGATGCTGTCCCTGGCAAAGCCTGGCAGCATTTCGGGCACTTTTGTGTGTGGCTCGAAGTCCTGGATGCGGAAGACGGAGAGGCTGTGGTTGATGTAGCCGGTCGAGCAGCTGTGGGAGGGGAAAAGATCCTGTTGGCCCCATGGCAAAAGGGGTGCTCCTGGTTCATGGCCACACTGGGGGGCTGTGGCATGCCCGAACTGAGGGCTGCAGCTCCTGTGTTCTAGGAGATTCAAAGGCCTGTGGTTGCCACAAAGCCTGTCTGTCTGCAGCTTTTGTGTCTGTTGTTTCCCTGGTGTGTGGAGTCTCAGGTGACTAGTAGTATGGTTGAGCACAGGATGGGGAAGGCAGCACCCATCTGGGGTTCTCCCTCCCCTCCCTAGCTACCCATCTTCACAAAGCTTTGGGGAAATGAATGTCTCTGAGGTTTCTGCCCAGTGAGCCAAAGGCTTGGAGGGAAAGGGGGAGGGCAGGAGAGAGCACGTGCAGGCAGCCAGGCAGCTCTGCAGCTCTCCAACGTTACAGGGTGTCCTTTCCATGCTGTGGATGGTCTGAGGAGATGATGGGAAGCCCTCTGGGGTGCTGAAGATGAGGCCATCTGGAAAAGCCTTCCCCTGGTCCCCTTTCCCCCCCAACCTCTGCTCACGCCTCTGGGGTGGTCAGGGCAGCGTGCAGCCGCCCGTCAGCACTCACTCCACGTCAGTGCTGTTCAGCACCATGCAGGGGCTGTACGTGTACTTGTAGACCTGCACGGGGATGAAGTCGGAGGTGATGGCGATCACCAGCCCGTTCCCAATGACAGCCAGGATGCCCACGGCCTCCAGGACCTGCAGCCAGATTCCTGCGGGAGAGGAGCAGTCAGCTGGGGGGGACGGAGGAGCCTCCAAGGCTGCCCCTCAGCCTCTGCAGGGCCCTGGCTCACCGATGTCCTTGGCCTTCCTGGGCACCATGCGCCGCTGCAGCCGAATCATCTTGCTGGCGTCCAGGCGGATCTCGAAGAGGTTGTTGCAGAAGGCCAGCAGCGGGGCGAGGGGGAAGGCAGCGACGAAGATGGTGGTGAAGCTGTACTGGATCACTGCAGAGGGGGAAAGTGCTGGGTGCTGGTGTGACACCCCACAGGATCCTGAATGCTCTCTGGCTTTGTCCTGCTTTTTGGCTTGTGCCAGAGGGGCTTTGCAGAGGTGAAGGGAGCCTTGGGGACCCCACACGCTCACAGGGCTGTCGGAGAGGGATCTGTGGGGCTTGCTCAGGGCAGTGACAGGGGCAGAAGGACCACCCTGGGGCTACAGCCACCACCTTGACACTCCTGGGAGGAGGGGAAGGTCTTAGGCAGGGACTTGTTTTCATTTTGGGAATGATCTCCTTGGCGTGTCAGAGCTCTTGAAGCAGAGCTGGGCATGGAGCTGGGTCACAGAGCTCTCCTTCACCTTGGGATGTGCTCTCCAGCATCAGACTCTCCCTAACCAAGGCAGGCACGTGGCTCCACACCCAGCAGCTCTCCTCACTCACCCCCCTACGTACCCATCTCCAAGAACTCGTCAAACAAGCTGAAGATTTCGACCTCATTGAGTTGATAGTTGCTCAGCCACTGACTTTTGCAGGGGTCCTCGGCCTCCTCCTCCTCACCCAATATGATGCTTCTCTTCTTGGGCTGCCGGTTCTCCTTGCGTAGTTTGTAGCGTATCCAGCTGCAAGGGCAGGGAGCGATTTGTGCAGCCGCCTGCAGGGGACAGCAGGGCCCAACTGCTGCCCCTGGGAGCCCTGGGTACCCCAGGAAAGAAGAGGAGGAGGTCTTGGCCCAAAGAGCTGAGATACTCTCTGCAGGAGCTGGGAAGCTGTCCTGAACGCCAGCACCCTGTGGAGCTGGAGGAGAGCTTACGGGATGAGATACTCGATCACGTTGCTGATGGTCTGCTTGAGCAGCATGATGACGGCCATCTGGATGAAGAGGTCGGTGATGCAGCCGCTGGGGTGGCACTGGGAAGGGGCAAGAGCACAGGAGTTGTGCCAAGTTGGCCCGGCCTGAGGGGCTGTGTGGCCAAGGCAGGGGCTGCAGCAGGAGGCTGGGATTCCAGAGCCTTGTGGGCAGTAGGGAAAGGAAGAGAGAGGGGTTGTGGGGTGAAGTTAGAGCTTCATGGCAGGTCCCTCACCTCCTCCAGCCTCCACTTGCCAGCAATGCGCACGTAGTTCCCTGGGTGGCCGTTGATCCTGAGTAAGGAAGCAACAACAACCACATCAGAGGGCATCATCCTCCAGGCACTGATGGAGGGGCAAGGCAATGGGCTTCCCCCACCCTCCATGCCCACAGGGAAAAGCTGTGGCCCTCCTGAGGTCTCAGAGCGGGGTCCCTGTGCCTGGCGGGGAGCACAGAGGGACTGAGCTGTTGCTACACCCTGGAGAGAGTTGGGGATGTGTGCCCCAAAGCCAGGGAGCCCCGGTCCCCCGCCACCACTCACCGTCCCAGGAAGAAGGCGATGTAGATGAGCGAAGAGAAGTGTGTGAAGAACTGGAAGGTGAAGATCTTCACTGTGAAGTTGTT
The DNA here is from genome assembly GCA_013401255.1 of Urocolius indicus. NCBI lineage: Eukaryota > Metazoa > Chordata > Aves > Coliiformes > Coliidae > Urocolius > Urocolius indicus. Next base: position 7,649 of record WBNH01001471.1, read on the forward strand.
CTCATGCTGGGAAATGGTCCGTGGATTCTCTGGGGGAAGGAAGCGAGGCCCAGGGGCTTGGTCACAGAGCAGCGGGACCTTTCCCTTCTCTCTCTCAGGTGCCACAGCAGCTCTTTGGAGGTTGAAGGGTGTCTTTGTCCCCCATGAGCCTTCCCTGCCCTGCACGTGAGCCTTTTAACGGAGCTGAGCTCAGAGCTGTGAGCTGAGGGAAAAGGGGCCCTTTAGGAAGGAAAAAAACTCCCTTTAGGGAGGAAAACTGTGTTGTGAGCTCCCCTGCAGCTGTGCATGCCAAGTCTCAGCCCCATGGTCTGGCTGCCCCTCCAAAGCGCAGCGTGGCTGGGGGTCAGCCAGCTGGCACCAAGTGAGCCACACATGAGCTTGGGCAAGACAACGAGGGGGCTGTTGGCCAGTCACGGGGACCTGCGTGGCAAGAGCTGCCAGGTAGAGGCTTTGAGGTGGTGGAGGAAGGGAAGGGGGCAGGATCCTGGTGGCTTTTGGGGACGGAGGGGTGCCGTGCTGCAGTCCCTGGGCACCGCTGGCAGCTCGGTGCAGGCAGAGGGCAGCCCCGGTCTCCCTTACCCAGGTCACAGAGGTAGAGAGCCACACGCCTGTTGATCTGCAGGAGAGAGGGATGAAATGAGGGGAGGGCAGATGGCGGAGAAGCGAGGAGCAGCCCCAGTGCCTGCCCCATGCCTCACCCTGGTCATGATGAGGATGGTGATGTAGTGCAGCACAGCTCCCGTCATGACGGCCATGGTGTTGGCGTGCTCGCGCAGCAGCTCCAGGCTGCTCTGGGTGAAGAGGGCTGTCGCTATCACCCGGTAGATGACGAGCGCATGGGCGATGCCGATCAGCACCGCGATCTGTGGGGAGGCAGAGAGCTGGGTGGCACGTGCTGCCCGGGCACCAGTGGGCTGGGAGCAGATCCTGCCTGGGCACCAGTGGCCCTTCACACCCTGGCTCCCCTCAGCAGCACTCAAGCTGGCCGTGGCCTCCAAGGCCAGTGAAGGGTGAGAGGTTCAGGAGGTGCGTGTCTCCACCTGAACTTCTCGTCTAGACTCTCTCCACTGGCCCATGGGGTGAAAGGAGGGCATCAAGTGTTTGCCTCTTCCCACCCTCTGCGTGGCTCCTGGGTCCTTGCTGCCTTCCATGCAGGAGCTGAGCCCTCAGCCCAGAGCCCCGAAGGGTGCTTGGCCTCTGCCATCAGCACGGTGAGGTGTGAGCACAGGGAGGCCCCTGGGTCCTTGCGATGGGCACAGACCTGCCCTAACAGCCTGGTTCCTGCCATAGGAACCTCTGAGGTGCTGCTCTTGCAGCAGAGTAGGGGAGGGAAGGAGGAAAGACCACGTGCCATTAAACCAGATCTTCCTGTGGTCAAGCTGGCACGTACCATCAGCAGGACCAAGACGAGTACGATGGTGCTGTGCCAGTAGGAGTGCTGGTAGCGCCGGGGCTCGTGCTGCAGGTTATTGATCAGCTGCAGAGCCAGCTCCTCCTGACAAAAACCACAAAAACACCCCCCAGTTAAACCTACGAGAAAGTCTCTGGCAGAGCCCAAGTGGTGGAACATCCAGAGGTTGTTGTGTTAATGGGCACATGGGACGAGCAGCACCAGAAGAGTACAGGGCTGAACACCCAACCCACGACCCGTGTGGCCACTCCTGATGGAGCTCAAGCCCTTGTGCAGATGGAGGAGTGACCAGCATCTGCTCAACTCTCTGGAGGGCTCCATCTCTCCCAGGACTGTCAGATGTTGGCTTTGCTCTTTGTTGGAAGTGCCTCCACTTGTGGATGTTTACAGAGAATCAAGCTGGGGAAGGAGGTCCCTGTGACGTGTCTTTTTCTATAAGAGGCAGCTGCCTCCTGCCCTGGAAAGGTAAGAACTGAGCAGGAAAGGTGAATGACATCCTCACCTCATCCTCATCCCAGCCGTACAGGTCCCAGTTGGTGACCACAGTGGCTCTTTGCCTCTTCCACAGCTCCAGGAACACAGTGGCTGTGGGATGAAGGAGAGAGCTGTGACACTTGGGGCATGGCATCAGTCGGACACATCATTCTGGCTCCATGAAAAACACCTTTCAAGGGCAAGTGGTGATTCAGTGGTGGCATCTCAGCTGCTCAGAGAGCAGGGGTCTGCTGGGCTCCTTCCACAGGGAAGGTTAAGGAGACTCTGGCAGCTCCTCCCTGCTCTGTGCCAGGAAAGCCTGGCGATGGTGGGTGAAGGATGAGGGGAAGTGCTGGGGTGGCTTTGTATCTTGCCTTGTCTGGAAAGGGAGCTGATGGCCCTGGAAGAAGAGGGGTTAAGGACTAAAATGCCCCTGAATGGTGAAGCTGTGTTGGTGTCCCGTTTTCCTCCATCTACTCTTCCCCTACACTGCAGCTGATCCCTTTTCCCTGCTGCGTGCACTTGGCACCAAGGCACTGACACCTACCCCAGATTGCCATGAATATGGCAAACAACACCGTCCCCTCGTTGTCAATCATGTGAGTGACCTGGAAAGGAACAGGGAAGAGCGTGATGGGGCAATGGGGCACAGGGGCTGTGGCACCTCAGGGGAGAGGCTTCTGTGCTCAGCAGTCCTCTTGCCACCCTGGGACAGGTAAAGATGTTGCAGGAGGGCAAAATGCAGGAAGGGGATGGAAGCTGGGACTTGTTAGAGGTAAATTCTTCCTTGGTGGTGGTGGAGACCGTGATCTGGCTGTAACTCCTCCTTACTGCAGAGGTTTCCTGCATGTTGTAGCCAGGCTGCTGGGGTGCCTTTCCCCTCTGTTGGTATGGGAACTGCCCAGGCTGGGAGTGCTCCCCCATCCTGTGCCTTGAGCCTGGTTTTGGGGAGGGGGCTGCCTACCTTGGCGTAGGTGCAGGTGTCAGAGAGGAGCCAGAACGGGCACTTCTGGTCACAGAGTGGGCACATGATGGTGTTATTGGCCTCACAGATCTCCCTGCTAGAGAGAAAGGTGCAGAGGGGAGTGACAACAGCCCAGAGCCACGTGCCCAGCAAAGGCTGGCGATGGGCTGTGGGTCTGGCAGTCCCTTACCTCACCTGGCTGGAGCTGAAAACCGTGATCCCAGTCACAAAGACCAGCAGCCCGCCCACGGCAGCGAACCCCAGCAGGTAGGTGTACCAGCCCAGCCAGGCAAAGTACAGGGCTACCTTCTCGCCAAAATAGCACCTAGAAGGGAAGGTGAGATGGGGCTTGTGGCCAGGGGAAGAGACCACGCTGGCAGGGGTCACTGGAAAACGCTCTTCCACCCCAGGAGGGCTCTGAGGAGGGGCTGTGCTGCCCAACATCTCTGTGGCACGGAGCTGGAGGGACCGTGAGCCTGCTCCTGGGGGAGGGCAGCAGTAGCCTGTGTGAGGGGAGGCAGCTGGGGCTCCTGGTGCTCTGGCTGCTTGGGGCTGCAGTGAGGAGCCCTGTGCCCATCCCTGTGGGGCCACAGGCTGAGGTGATGCAGGATGGATTGAGAGCTGAGGGCACTGTGGGGGCTGGCTCAGCCTGGCCTCATGGTTAGAGATGCCTGTGAGAGGGCTTTTGCTGTTCTCAGCCAACCTGCTGACTGATGCACACTAAAGAGGGAGATTCCACTTTCTTCTTCTTCCTTCCCCTCCTTGTCTCACAGGCCCCAGTGAGAGCCCCTCTGGCTGATGCCCACCCCTGTGTGAGGTCTCACAAGTGCTGCTCCTGCCTTTCCATGGGAGAAGCTCAGAGAGCCCAATGCAGAATGATTTTAGAAATGCTGGGCTTGGAGAGAAGGGTGCTGCTGGGGGCAGTTTCTCAGAGCAGAGCAATTTCTCCTCCTGGGCTCAGCTATCTCCCTGCAGCTCTTTCATGGCCTGTTCTTATGTGGCGGAATCTCCTTTGTTCTGGTGTGGGGAAAAGGGTTGGAGGCGTGAGTAGGGAATGATGGTAACTGCTCACTGATGGACCTGCCTCCCCTCCTGTGTTCCTGAGGAATTAACTTTCTCTCGGCAGCCAAATGTGGAACGTGCTCCCTGGCCTTTGTTTAAAACAAACCCTTAAAAGAAAACCTCCCCCCTCAACTCCACACTCAGCCCCTTGATCATTCTGTGGTAGCAACAAGTCATGACATATTAACCTTGGAGATGATGAGCTGTCTGCCCTTGTGCAGCGTGGAGGCACCGAGAGCCCCTCGTGCCCCTGCCAGACGCGTGAGCTGGAAGGAGAGCGAGCGTGTCCCTCCTTTAACATCTGCTCTCCCTGACAGAGCCCACTGACAGCTTCCCTAAGCAGCACGTTCCTCCTGCCCTGCTGTGGAGAGTTAATTCTCTTCCTCTCTCAAAATGAGCTCTATGTCCTGTGGTTCTGGGAGCTCCCTGTTGCCCGCAGTGCCGCAGGTTCAGCCTCGGGCTGGCTGTGCTGCGCTGATGCTCTGTTCCCATCTCACCTTCCTTTTGAAGGTGGCTGGGAAGGAATCGGGCTGATTTAAACCCGGGGAAGGTGTGGGGGCTGTTTCATGCTGCTAAAGGAGCAGGTGGAGTGTGGTGCCACAGGGATGCCCCTCGGGCTGAGAACTTCTCAGGCTTCAAAAGCAGCCCCAGGTTTGCAAGAAGGGCCGGGTCCAAAGTAGTGACTGAGCAGAAAACAGACAGACAGAGCCTGGCAAAGGGCATCGGGGTCTCTGGGTTGCAGATGGGGCCCCTAATAACCTGCTGTGCCCCTCTGCCTGGCTTACCTGATCTTCTCAATCGGCTGCTGGCAAAACAAATCTCTCCAGCGAGCCCATTTCTCCTTCAGCATTTCCCTTAACTCTTCTTGCTGGAGAGCAGAGAAGTTGGTTGGATACAGGAATATCAGGGCAGCCTTAATTCCCAGCCCAGCTCCCAGGCTGCTGTTGGGGGCTGTGTCATGCCTTTGTCATGCCCCAGTTCCCCAAAGGCGTTGTTCCTCCCTGGCCCCGTGCGCTCGGCCTCACCTCGTGCAGGGGAAATGCCACCTCAAAGACTTTCTTCTTCACCAGATCTCGCAGCTTCTCTGTCAGCAGAGCAGAATGTAAAGGACTAGTGAAGCTTTGCTCTTGCTCCATGTGCTCCCTGACAGGCAGAATCACCCCAAAAACCCGAAGGAGAAGGCACGAGAGGCCACTGTTCTTCTTACCGAGGTCGGGCGTCAGCGTGTTGTGCAGGATGAAGTACACGATGCGGATCCTGAGCAAAGAGAAACTGGGGTGAAAGGCTGCCCTGGGGGTACACACTTGTGTTGTGTGGGCCTGGAAAACAGGGGAGGGAGGAAAGGAACTGTGCACCAAAATCCTGGGAAGGAAAGGGAGAAGAGATGGGGAGCTGGCTGCGAGTGAGAAGCTGACAGCTTTGATGTGGTAGGTGGAGGTGGCCTTCTGTGGAAAGGGAAAAGCCTGGCACAACCGTGAGCTGAGCTGGAAAGTGGCTGTTGGTGTGGAGGAAGGGCAGTGTAAGGTGCTGGCAGTTGGTAGCGTGGCTCAGCTCAGCCTGGCTCGGCTTGGCTTGGCTTGGCACACACCTGGTGGTCACAGGGATGTCACCGTCCATGTCGTGGCTCTGCAGTCTGCTGTCAGGGTTCCTCAGCAGCCACTGGTATTTCTGGAAGATGAGTTTTGGGGCACGGACCCCATAAAAGAGCTTCTTGTCCTCAATTTTCTAGTGGGTAGAAGAGACGAGCTGTTAGAACAACGGTGGCAGAGCCACAGGGGCAGGGAAAGGGCCAGAGCTGCAAGGGCCAGGGGCTGTGTGAGCCCCAGGTCTCTCCTGGGTGAGCGTGCAGTGTACTTCCCAGCACTGATGGGATCAGCTTAATGATTCAGGTCTCTCCCACCTCCTGGGCTTGGATCCTGGGTACCACAAGATAGCCAAGGATCTGCTGCTTTTCCCTCCTACAGCCCCTCACCTTGATGGCAAACCCCTTCTTGCTCAGCTCGTCCAGGAACTTCTTCCTCTTGATCTCCTTCTCGCTGCCCATCTCATGGATGTCACTCACCAGGACAAAATCCCACTTCTCTTCATCCTGCCCACAGAGAACACCAGGGAGTGAATAGGGGTGGCAAGCCCAGAGCTCTCCTCTCAGCTCCAGCCTCTCAGAGGTCTGGGCTTTCCTCACGGCTGTGTAAAGGGCCCTTGGGAACTGGGAGTGAGCAGGAGAGTGGGGATGGGGAAACTGAGGCAGCTGCCGCCTTAAACCTTCTCCCCTCCCCTGTCTGAGCTGTGCTGAACTCGCTGTGAGTGCAGAGGGGGCAAAGCTTACCGGGGGGTCAAACGGGTCTGTGTCTTCGAGAGGAAAATCCCTCCAGGGAGTCAAAAGAATTTCATCCTGTGGGAGAGAAAAAGCAGCGAAGGCTTCAGTGGGCTCCCCGTGGGCACACAGCAAACCTCTCCCTGCAGATAGAACTGTGATACAGCTCAGGATCAGGATCCCCCCAGAGCCAATTCCCTCTGCCAGCAGCCAGGAGGGATGCCCAGGGACGAGGGGACACGCAGGTTTGTCTGAAGCTGCCTCCCCTACACTCCCACTCTCCAGTCTGGGGTCCTCCTGAGCCACACGTGGCTTCATGTTGAGGGATCCTGGAGGGACTGCTGCTCTGTGGCTGTGTGCAGCCTCCCCTTGACCTGGTGCAATGGCCAAAACTCCTGGTACCCTGAGGTCTCAGGGAGCCAGACTGGAAGGAAGAGAAAGCCCTGCTACGGTTCTGGACTTCAGTCCTTCTCATTTCACCCGATGCCCTGACATTTGTGCTGGGTGAGTGTCAGTACTCAGCTTTCTCTCCATGCTACAGTGGTTTTTACAATCTTTAATCACCCTTTTCTGCTCTTTAGTTTCCTTACAGCCAGGGCACTGCTGGCGTTCTGGCAAGGGTGGGGAAGGTTCTTTGAATTCCAGAGAAGGGAGAGTGGGGCACAGGCAACCAGAGGCTTGCACAGCCCTGGGACTGCAGCACAGCAGGTGAAAAATGGCTTCTTGAAAATGCTTTGATTGCCTCAGTCTGCAGCCAAGGGATGGAGAGAGCAAGATGAGCTGCTGGCTCTTGGCTTCCCCCCAGTTCCCTCCCTGCGCTACTGGCTCTGAAGAGAGCAGCTGTGCAGGGGCAAGGCAGATGCTTCCCTTCGCTGTGTGAGTGGATGTAATGATGCTCAGACACCCGAGGGCTGCAGCTGTGACGGTGTATGAAGCAAACAAGGACTCTGTGGCAGCAGCTGTCCTCTGCCCAGTGGGATGCCCCTTCCCTCTGCTGAAGGATGCTGCTGGGGCTGGTGGCTGCCCAGACCTGGAGCACGTCACCTCCAAACCGCTTTGTCCTTGTCCTCTGTGCCTGGCTCCCCGAGGTGATGGCAAACCTGGGTGTGCAGCCATACTTCCCTCTTAGGCAAGAGGGAATTGGGCCAACCAGTGTCTCGGTGGGTTGAGAGCGTGCTCCAGCCTCAGCCCCGGTGACTGTGAGGAGCTGAGCAGAGACCGTGCTGAGAGGGGGCAGGAAATGGTTCCTGGCTTAAAACCAGGTTTTTTTTCCAGTTCTTTGGTGTGACTCATGGTGTGGCCCCACAACAGTCCTGCTGCTGTTCCTGAGGGCCTGGTAACACAGCACAGAAGTGGGAAGGAGCTGCCAGGGGATGGGGAGATGGTGTCGGTATTGCCGCCAAAGATCCTGGGACCCGAACCAGTGGGCAGCCAGACGAGTTCCTCCAGCTGTTATCTCAGGAGCAGAGAGGTGGTGGTGGTGCAACCATGCCCTGATGTAAGATCTGGATCCCAAGCTTCCCCTGAAGAATGAGGCCATGGGAGTAAGAGATACTAGGATGAGGAAAGGGATGGAATGCTCTGCCAAATCCTCTCTCCTGTGGAGCTCGAGCCCTGGATTCACTCAAAGCAAAGGAGCCACCAAGAGGCTGACCAAGAGAAAGCTGCGATGAGAAGGCTTGAGAAGAGAGATGCTCTCCCTCAGAGCTGCTGTTGCAATAAGGACCAGAACTTTTCACTGCTGAAAGGTACCTCAGTTTAGGTCAGGACTGTAGTGGTTTTGCCTGGGCCAGGTTTTTGGTGGCTACAGGGATGGCTTCTTCAAACAAAGATGTGCCAGAAGCAGACGTACCAGAGCAATAACAGATAAAAACTGCACTCAGCTGCAGAGGGGGATTTGCAAACTCCTGGTGATGGATTTCAGTCATGGGGGTGGCTGCTGCCTGGACGCGGGGGGAGCTGCAGAAGGCAGGACCAATGCTGCTCCTGCACCCAGCTGCTTTACTGTCCTGGGGCCCAAGTGGCCCTGATTAGAGCTGCTTTGCCCAGGCCCCACGTGCAGACAGGGCCTCCTGGGCTCTGCAGCGGTTTATAAACCCTGGACTCTAATCCTTGCTATCAGGGAGGATGTTGCCTGTTTTGCTCTTTCCTGCCCCGTGCTTGGAGCAGGGTTGGAGCTGTGTGAAGGTGGAGGGAAGCAACCTGCAGCATGAGAAGCAGGAATTCCATGTTGAGGAGGGTTTGTGGCTGGTTTCTCTCCAGCTGTAGCAGTGTGTCAGTGGCCCCTTGTTGCAGGTTGGGTCACTTGCTGCCCTGGATGAGGTTCTGGATCCTTCAGAGCAAGGGGACCAGGCACCCTGAGGCAGCACCTCAGGCGCAGGACCCAGATAGGATCTGGCATCTTTGTTTTCCTTTCCAAGTGTGGATTGGTGAGGGTTTGGGTGGTTCCCATCACCCACACTGAGATGATCACACTGCTCTTATCTAGGGGATGTTTCTTACAAACACACAGCACTTCCACCTTGCCTCATACTTTCCTGAGAACTGTGACAGTCTTTACTGGAGCAGGCAGATGGCACACCTCTGTTTATCTCAATCTTAGATTTTGCCTGGCTTCTTGACTTAAAATTACCTGCACCTTTCCTTTCAAGGCAGAGAAACAAAACTGCACGGCCCCCCCCCCTTGCTTAATTTCAGGTGCCCCTGAGACACCCGGGGCTGTCAGCGCCGCTGCTGCACGCGGTGCCTCTCCCTGGGTTTATATAAGCTAAAGATCTGGTCTCAGTCCAAACCATCCCCCTGTGATCTGTGCTCCAGCACCTCTCAACTCTGGTTCCAACACGCGTGGCCGTGCCTGACCCTCTGCACCCCGGGCTGGAGCGTGGGGCTCGGCTCTGCCCCGCTGCAGGGAGCTGCAGAGCCAGCAGCACACACTGCTGCCCGAGCCACCTTCGTGGCAGCAACGAGATTGCTGGCTGGGGAGAGGAACAGGGCTTCCCCGGCCCTTTTTGAGCACTCTGAAAGCTGAAAGTGGCAGAGCTCAGTGTGTCCCATCTTTCCGAGCTCCAGGTGGCTGCAAGGTGCTGGAAATAGCTGAGCAGTTTCTGTTTCCTACCTGCATGGTGGAGAGCCTTTCTCTTTCCCCCCTCTCTCCTCTTGCTCCTCTGGGCAGGTCTCCAAGGAGCTGTCTGTCAGGCAGATGGTGAAGCTGAGGCCACCAGCTCCTTCGCCTGAGGTCTCATGTGAACTGAGCGGCGACTCGACTTCCGTGTGGGAGCCTTGGGAGGGAGCTGCCTCTGCCTGGCAGTGGGCAGATAGCGAGGAGGAGGAGGAGGAGGAGGTGAGAAAGCTGCCCTTCAGCCCCTGCTCGCAGGAGTGGCGAGCCCAGCACCGCCCAGCACGGCAGGCAGGTAACCCTGGCAAGTTCCTCCTGCCACCTCCAACCCTCCGCCGCCCTGTCTGCACCCTCTCCGTGCCATCGCTGCTTGATGTAACCCGCTGGGAACAGCCCCAAAGAGGTGCCACGAATGAGAGGCCAAGAAGGGAAAGGTGGTGTCACCAGAAAGCCAATAAAACAGCTTTTATTAGAACTATTCTTTTACAAGGAGGGAGAAGAAACAAACCTAAAAAAAAAAGAGAAAGTAAAGCTGAGCTGTGCATAAGCTGCCTGGTCCTTGGGCTGAAGTCTGAGCTCTGCAGAAGGGGTTGGGGGGTGAGAGGTAGAGGTGAGAGTGAGCAGACTGCTTCACATTTCCCCCCCACTTTCTCACTGCCTGGGCCAGTGGCTTGGTTTTCCCCAGATAGGATTGATGGTGCTGTCCCTGTCTCCTGACAGAAGACCAAAGGCCTTGGCCACTGGAGCAGTGCTGGGTTAGACAGGAGCGGGGTTACGTGCAGATGGGGCAGGCGCGTCACTCCCCCTGCGCCTCTGAGCCTTCCTCCTCCAGGCTGTGCCGAGTGGGGCTGCAAGGACTTTGCTCAGCCACAGGACAGCTAATTGAGTGTGGGCCTTCAGCAGCGCTCCCCGTGACTCACGGGCTCTCAGTACCCCGTGGGGAAGGTGAGTCTGCGCCTGGGGGTTGGCTTTGTGCAGGGTATGTCATCCCCACGGCACTGCTCGTGGCGCTCGGAGGAAGCAGTGAGCTTTCTCTTCTGTTTAGGAGGGAATTTGGCTTTTCCTAGGCAACATTTAGCAAGGCAGGTGACCAAATGGATGGTGTTCCTCTTTCAGCATGTTCCATCCCAGGCACCCCTCCTGCAACATGCCACCTCAGCCTTTACTGCTCCTGGGGGACTGGTGCTGCAAAGCTAAATGCAGGGAGGGAGGGGATGGACCTTCCAGCCCGTTGGTGAGAAACCTGCTTGAGACACAAAGTGTTGTGGAGCTCTGGGTCCCGCGTGTAGTGAGGTGCTGCAGCCTTTGTAAGCAGCTACAGTTGTTTAGGATGTGGTCAACCCTCTGCTGTTTGTTGCTGCTGGGGCTGGTGAGGTGTTCCCCTTGTCATCCACAGCAGCATCGCCTCAGCCCCATGGACTCCAGCCACTCCGGGCAGGGGCCTGCCCTGTGCTGAGCATGCTGGCTGCATGCAAGCATCTGTAATTCAGGCCAGTGCTAAAATACTTATTGTTTCAGTTCCCAGGGTCTTGAATTTATTTGATTTCTATTTTGTTCAGGAGAAGAATTTGAAGGGTGTTGCCTCCTGTGGCCAGAAGGACACGAAAGATCCTTCAGAGGAGCTCGTTTGGATGTTCTTCAGCACCAAACTGCATCTTTCTGCTTCCCTGAACCCCCTTTGTGTCACTTATGAACAGATTTAAAGCAGAGGCTCTTCATTCTGCCCAGGTATGTTGAGGGGGAGAAGTGTCCACCAGGGATGTAGCCTGGAAAAGACAGAAGCTGGCTGCCCAGCTTCATGTGACAGCCCAGCACTAGAGGTGTCCTGAGCTACTGGAGGAAGCTGCAGTTCAGTTTGTGTCATGAGTGGCACTAAACGGGTGGGGGAAAAGAAATGAAGAATGAAAATTAGGACCGTTCCTTTCAGTCTTCATTCTGAAGACCTCACTGAAAACCAGACAGAAGTGTCTGGGACAAACTGCTGAATGAAATGGGCTGGAGAAAACGGACATGAGGCTTGAATCCTACCTGCTCTTGGGAGAGGGAAGACAAGCCTCAGACAGAAGCCAAGTGATGCTGCACCGGTGCGTGAAACCTGACGAGTACTTGTTGAACCTGCTGGGGTTAGGGTGATTGTAGTGGCTAATGAGCAATGGAGCTGCTAATGAGCAATGGAGCTGCTAACGAGCAAGCTGCCCTGGCCAGAGGGACTGCGTTGGGTCCAATCACTCGAGCTGCTGTTGTCTAACACCACCAGCTGTGCTTTGGGGGTAGCTCAACAGGAACGGTTCTGGTTGGGGAAGTGTCCGTGTTCTTGGCCAAAAGCTGTGTTGGAATTTGAGGCTTGGGCAGGCAGAGGGACAGGCAGTGTGCTGCTGCAGAGAGGCTGGCCCATGGCTGGCTCTGGGGGTGAGAGCAGAGTGCTGGAGCCTTTCTCTGGCTGTGCAATGTGCTGCTGCTCTCAAGAAAAGTACTTGGAGGCTTCACTTCACCCCCTGAAATCGTGCAAAGATACAAGTGCCGTTGGACAGGCTCCAGAGGTGGGTGGATTTCAGTTTCTGGCCTCTGCTGCAGAGTCTGCTCTGGCTCTGTATCCTTGGCCTCATGTGCGTGACTCCAGGCCAGGGAGCACCTCTGAGAAGCCAGGTCCTGCGATGCCAAAGGCTGTTTATCTGCAGAGCTGGGCAGCAGTGTGGTTGCCTGTGCTCTCTGAGGGTAAAACCAGGGCTTTCTCACCCAAACCTCAGCCTGGTTCGATCCACAGGTATCCCTGTAGCTACAGCTGATGTGTGACAGCAGAGGATGTGGTTTGGGGTGAAAGCCTGCCTGCAGTAGAAAGTACCGTGTGCTTGGGAGAGTAAATCTCCTCCTTTCCAAGCATGAGGAAAGGCTGTTTGTGCTGCTGCCCGCTGGTGTGGGAGGCTCTGAGGCCTCAGGGACTGCTTTTGTGTGGGGACACTGTTCAGCTTGCTGAAGAAGCTGCCCTGGACTCGCCTCCCCACGTCATTTGCAAGGTATCAGCGTTCCCCTCTCAGAGAATTCCTCCCTGTCCTCTCAGGCCCAAAGCAACAGAGCTGGGCTTGTGTGAGCAGACACAGGGAGGTGAGAGGCTGTGAGGAACCAGGAGGCCAGGACCTGGTTTGGCACTTGCCACGACTGCAGAAAGCCCAGTCGTCGGCTGCCCTGTGAGTGTTGTGTGGCTTGTCTTTGATGTTTTGCACATGTCATGGCTATAGGGTGGAGGGAAGGGGACACCTGGGAGGGTTTATTCACGTTTCCTTTGTGAGATGTGGTGTGACAAGGGCTGTACAACCTCAGCCTTTGCTCTTGCAGTGGGAGGTGGCACCTCTTGGAACAAGCCTCCAGGTCTCCTAAAACATAGTGGGGCGGCCAGGAGACTGATTCAGGTTGGCAGGGGATTGTGCAGCAGCCAGAAGATTCCTTATATAGCTGCAGACCTGTGTGGTCCAGGTTTTTCCCTCAAAGGGCAGGCATATTCCACATTCTAGGGCAATCACTGGTTACATCCCTCTTGCTCAGATGTGGCAACCACACAGCTTCAGCTGTGTTTGCTGATTCAAAGGGAAAACAAGCAAGAGCTCGGCTTTACCGACACAGCAAAGCTCTTTTCATACACAAATGGCTCTAATAGTTCAGGGTTGGTGGTTTAGGACAACTTCTGCTCGCCAAACCGCACGCTCGGTGCTCCCAGCCCGGCTGGCTGCTGCCATCGTGTGCCCACCCTCCTGTATTTACAGTCATGGGAGCTTTTCCTCTCATTTCTTTCTCGGTTTTGTTTCTCTGCTCCCGCAGGGATTTCTCTTTCCATCACACATAAAAGAGCGGGGAGCTCCATACCCTGGCCAGACCCTCTGTGTGGATGGAAACAAAAAAAACCCCTCTGCCAGCCAAACGCTCACATGATTTTGCAGCCGTGGCAGTGGTCAGACAATGCCTCATGGCACAAGGAAGCTGGGGCTGGGGCAGCCACAGCAGCAGGGACGGGGCTGCCCTGGGAAGCAGGGTCTTAAAAGCTGCACAGCAGTCTGGCAAAGAGCCTTTGTCCCCGAGTAGTTCAAAGTGTGTGTGTGTGTGTGGAATTAAGCCCTTTAATTAGCATTCTTTGGTAACTTTCTGCCAAAACACAGGGATTTTTAGCACAACACATTGCCACGGGACTGCTGCAGCGTGCAAGGGCCGAGTTCCTGTGCTCCTAACGCTGTTCTGTCACTTTTGCTTTATTCACTGTTCCCCCCTCCTTCATATTTTCTTGGAGAGAGGAAAGACCACTCCTTGCTTTGTGTTTTTTTCCCTGTCAGACAAAGCCAATGCCTGTCACCCTCCAGCAAAGACACGTCCAGGTTTCACAAGCTCGAGGCGCGTTCACCCAGGATGAGGAGGGAGCTCTGGGCAGCGCTGGGGCTGCTTCCTCCTGGGCTGCAGTGAACCAGGCAGCTCCCTGGCACCCTCAGCACGCCCAGGCTCCTGCTGTGCTTTCCCTTCTGCCCTTCTCCCATCCTGCAGCGATGTCTCATCTTCTCCAAACACCGCTGGGGCGAGTCCCGAGGTGTGTCAGTGCATCTCCTGGCTCGCCTCCTCTGTGGGCACCAGCCCCGGGGGGGGTCACTCGCGGCCCTGAGGCCTGCACTAACTAACCCAGGGAGGGCATCCATCATGGTGGCGAGGGGAGAGCCCGGGGGAAGGGGCGACGCTGTCGCTCGCGATGGGGCGGGGAGAGAGGCGTCGGGACACGTGAGCGCGGCGCCGCTAGGGGGCGACATACCGGCGCGTCTCAGCCAATGGCAGCGCACGGAGGAGAGAGGGGGGTGTGTCCAGGCGGTTGCCACGACAACGGGAGACGCCCCCATCAACCCCCCCCTCCCCGCCCCCTTCCCGGGATCGCTCTGCGCGTGCGCGGGGTCGCGCTGGGGTTGGCGCTCCCGGTCCCTCCCCGTTCCCCGGCGCTGGCTGCGGGCTCCGGCTCCGGCTCCGGCTCCACGCGGGCGCGCGGCCGCGATGAGACGCGGCGGGGAGCGGCGGGGCCACGGCGGTGCCCTGGGCAAGGCAGCGCTGGAGGAGCAGCAGCATCCCCCGCACCAGCAGCATCCCCCGCACCAGCAGCATCCCCCGCATCACCAGCACAACGGCCGGGCCCCCGCCGAGCCACCTCCGCAGCCCGACAGCGACGGTCCCGGCCCCGGTTTGCGCCGCAGCACCGAGTCCGAGGTGTACGACGACGGCACCAACACGTTCTTTTGGTGAGAGCCCCTTCCCGAGGCCAGCCCCGCTCCCCGGCTGCACACCCCCCCCCCAGCCCAGTGGGGAAGGGTCACCGCGTCCCCCTGCAGGGTCACCGCGTCCCCCTGCAGCGCAGCCCCGGCGCTGGATGCTCTGAGCGTGCAGCCCCGACGTGGGGTTTTGTTTTTTTTTTAATCCCGGGGCTGCGAGTGGTGGTCGATGTTGTGATGTGACGATGGTTTAGGGTTGGCGTTACACAGAGGCTGCTCCTCTCTCGGTGCTGTCCCCCTAAAGCCGTTTCGCTGGCGAGCGGGTGCCGTCGGAGCTGAGCGGTGCCTCGGCCGGGTGGGTGTGCGCAGCGCGGCTTCGCTGGCTGAGCTCCTGTGCTTCGTGCCAACGCTTCCATCAGCATCCTCTACAGATAAACTCCCACCTCTTCCTTTCCACCCCCCTCTTGGAAGAGGCCTCTTGTGCCCGTGCGCTTTCGCAGAACTCTGATGGGAAAAGCTGAGGTGGTTGTTGCCCGAGTTCTGCTGGTGGGGTCCAGAAAAATCGGTGTAAGGAACAGGGGCTGTGACTGTCCCAGGGCAGATGGGACAGATCACTGCGGTTTTAATTCACGGCGACACGCAGGGATAGAATAAGAGGTTCTGGCTTCAAGCTGAAATAGGAAACGGGGGCTGTGACTGTCCCAGGGCAGATGGGACAGATCACTGCGGTTTTAATTCACGAGGACATGCAGGGATAGAATAAGAGGGTCTGGCTTCAAACTGAAACAGGGGAAATTTAGTTTGGGTACATGGAAGTTCTTCCTCTGTTGAGGGTGCTGAGGCCCTGGCACAGGCTGCCCAGAGAGGTTGTGGCTGCCCCATCCCTGAAAGTGCCCCAGAGCAGGTTGGATGGGGCTGGGAACAGCCTGGGCTGGTGGGAAGTGTCGTCCCTGCCCACGGCAGCAAAAGGCGAGTGGAACGACCCAAACCAGAGTGTGATTCCGTGAGAGTCAGCCCTTGCAGGAATAGATGCCTTTGTACCTAGAAAAGTGCTTCTGAATCCTGTTTTTGCCAGGGTTGTTCCAGAAGTCTGCTCCAGCTCGTGTCTGTGTACATCCCTCGTGTGTGTGTGTGTTCAACTCAGATCCTGCTTGATTAAGGCAACCAAGCTGACACTGAATACGAGCAGAGGGCGATGTGATTTGGCTCCAGTTTGGCATTAAGGGTTAGGAGGGGGGAGGGCTCTTGGCTCTGGCCCTGCCAATCTGGACAGCAGCACAGCAGAGGGTGTTGATGTAGATGAAGCTGCTGATTCTGGGTGGTATTCCTGCCAGTACAAACCGCAAGGAAACCCTCCAGTGCCGCCGGATCGCGGGGTGGTCCCTGCTGGAGCCCGACAGACACAAGCAGAGCCGAGGGATGGTGTGTTCCTGAGGGCAAGAGGATCTTGGACCTCAGCCCTGCCTTGCCCCATGTAGGCTGAGGGAGTGACTGAGTCACTGGATCCTGCCGAGGTCTGCGGAACAGCGCCGTCTCATAAATGGGAAATGGGTAAAGCTCTCATTTTCTTACTGTCTGCTTCAGCTGGCTCCTGCCAAGTTTTGTGATGCCTTAGAAACACCTAATGCCATTCTTTCTTTTTTTTGGTCTATAATCTCACCTTGTTGCACCATTGTCCTGCTGTGGGGGCCTGGGGCCAGCGTGCGAGCTGCCACTCGCACAGGATCCCCACCTACAATAAAGGCTGTAACTGCAATTAATTTACCCCTGTGCCTTGTTCCTTTGGGGAGTCTGAACGTGCTGCTGTTCTGTAAGGAGCTTCCCCTGTATCAGCAAGTCCCATCCAGGAGTGCAGCGTAGACCAGGGTGTTGTCAAGTTGTTCTTTGCCTTCTGCATTGGTTTATTTTGTGTTCCCTAGTAGGGCACGTGGCTTGTGCTGGCAATTGGGAGCTGAAACGCTGGTGAAAGTTAGAAGGTTTTCCCTCCTGTGCCTTGTGACCTGTGCAGGGCAGAGCTGAGCCTGTTCAGTGTCCTTTGGTAATGCCTCAGCTCTCACTGTGGCCCAGAATAAGGGTTGTACAGAGGAGCAGTTTTGTTCCCGTGACCCGTGGTGCTCTGCCGGTGCTGTCTGGTACAGAGGTGGCCACAGAAAAGGGAAATCTGAGAGTCGCTTTTCCCTTTGGAGCTCAGGAGCTGGGGATGAGGCTGCCCATGTGGCCTGCTCAGGCTGGGGAAAAGTCAGACACAGCCTGAAATCATTCTGCAAGTGGTTCAGTTTGCAAAGGTAAATCAAGGTCCTTGGGAAAAGCGCTTTCTGCCTGCCTGCTGCTGTAAAATCCTCGTTACACTTTGGGAACCGGCTCCTACGCTGCACAGGGCTTCTGTTCGTACTCAGCCTCAGTGACTCCAGACGGGACAGGGCTACGTTTTAATGACGTGGTGGGAACCTGCTGAGTCAGTCCCTCACAGCTCCTGCTGTCCTTGGGAGACGTCGAGGAAAGGAAACAGGAATAGGCTTCCTGAAACAGATTGGCAGTCCCGGTACCTTTCATCCCCAAATGAATCTCTGAAGGCCCGTTCCTGCGAGCAGGGAGCTGGACATACCCAGCCTTGCCGGGCAAGCTGCTGTCGCAGGGAAACGTGTTCACCCTGGTTTGTTCACCCTGGTTTCCAGCACCTTCGGTCGTTTCCTGCCCCTCTGCTTACAGATTCCGCTTTCAGGGCACAAACAAAGGGCTGCTTTGTGCCCCACAGTGTGGCTTTTATGCTTCTGTGCCACATGAAGCACAGTAAATCTGATGTTTTTACTGAGTTAGCGTGGCGAGAACGCTGGTTTGGCTTGGCTTGACTTGGCTTGGTTTGGTTTGGCTCGGTTTGACTCGGCTCGGTTTGGCTCGGCTCGGTTTGGCTCAGTTTGAAGTATCCTCACACAGAGCTTACCCACAGCCTCCCTGTGGCTTCGTCTCTGGAACCTGTGGCAGAGCGAGCGCTGACGTGTTTTACAGGGTTTTACTGCTGGGGTTTGTTCTCTTGGGGAAAAGGCGAGTTCTGGGGTTTTGTTACCCGTGACAGGTGTCTGAAGAGAATGGAAACTGGGAAAAAGAGGAGCTGGAGAAGATGACCTGGAGGAAGAGACGATGATTTGCCTGAGAGAGAGAGAGATCAGGGAGACAGGAGACCTTCAGACTGGCAGGAGATGTTGTTTCTTGTGCTCTCTGGTAAGGGCTGGCTGCAGCACTTCCAAAGTGCCTCAGGCTTGTAGGAGACTTCAACGTTTGCTGGCTCTTTCTTTGCTGGCCACTTCCAAGTGAGTCCTGGTGAGGTTCTGTGCTTACCTCTGGTTCTCTCCCTGGTCAGAACTGACCACGCTTGAAACACGTTGCAGAACTTGAGCGGAGGAGTCTTGCATCAGGAGGCTCCCGAGGTGCCAGCCAGCCCCTGCTATTAGTGCTCAGGTATGCCCTGGCAGGGGGGGTTGCTGGCACATCCAGGAGGCCGTTGTGCAATCTGAGTCAGCCCGTTAGTGCTGGGGGGGGTGTTAACTCCTTGCTCAGATGAGGGAAGCTGTCTCCTGAGAGCTGCACGTTACCCCAATGGCATTGCCCTCTTGGAAGGAATTGCATAGCTCCTTCAAAGCAGAAAGGCAGCAGAAACATCTCCGTGCAGAGATCCTGGGAGAGTTTATAACGTCCCACCTGAGCCTCTGGGCCAGCGTTTGGGATTCTGTGGCTCAGTTTCTTTTTTCCTAAGCACGCTCCAGAAGCTGTAAGGAGAAATGTGGTGGGAGGCAGCCTGGGGTGCTTTTGGGGGAAGGTGAGTGTGTGTTGCAAAGGCAAGGCCTGGTTCCAGATGCAATACAAGCGAGTTTTCAGTACCTGATGAAACGAATCCCTCAGCATGCCAGGGACTTGGGTCAGCCAGGGAAATGGCCTTGCTTGTGGTGGTGTGTCCTGTGCAGAGTCTGTGGCTGTGCGTGGCACCGGGGTGATGGGAGCTCTCTGCAGGCAGCTGTTTCCATGCTGCTGTTGGAACTCATCAGAGCACTGGCATGTGACTAGAACTCTACAGCAGCTCACAGAACCAATCACCAGCTCGAGGAACGAGCTGTGTGTGCTCTGATGCAGCGAGGTCTGGCAGAAGGGCACTTTTCTCCCACTCCCTTTTATTGCTGGTTTTAAAAAAAGACCCACTTGAAGTGTGTGTGTGTGTGTGTGTGTGTGTGTGTGTATTATCTGTGATGCACAGTCACACTGGCTCCAGCCTGCACGCAGCCAAACTGGACGTTTGAAACCATGATTTCAAATAGGCTTCAACACACAGAAATGTTCGGTGTTTGAAACGGATCCTTTTGGGAGCTTCATCTGGAGAACTCCACAGAACTGGTGAACAATGGAAAGTGTTGACTTTGCTGTCTTGTCCTTCTAATGAAGATGGTTTGCTGACGCCTTGCTTCTGGCTCCATTGCTGTGGAGGGGGCTGTGTGTGCCACCGCACATCTCCTGCTGAGGGATCGTTTTGTGAGAGGCACCAGCTCAGGGCCAGGAGAAGGAACGTTGCTATTTTGGAGCGTCACAGGCGTGTTACAGAAACTTAATCAGCGTTGTGTATCTTTATAGATGTGCTGAAGGCTCGTTACTGGCCTAAGAATAGGTACTTTCTTGTCTCTCAGAGCTGAGACGAGTTAAAACACAGCCCCCAGCCACATCTCTGGGGCTGTACGGATAGGGGTGCTTGGAGCTGTGCAAAGTACAGGCTTCAGGTTGGTCACCACTGGTTGCTTTTGTGTGATCTGTGTTGGATGAGAGATCTCTTGTCACAGACTGCCAGGTAATGCCTCGTTTTTGAGATGTTGAGGCCTGACCACTTGCCACACCAACATCTCTGTTCCGTGTCTCTGGATGTGTTCCCAAGACCGTGGCCAAGGCTGGATGTTTAGTGAAGGTTTCAGAAACCTCTCTGTATCCAGACAGGATTGTTCCACTGTTAGTTGTGATTTTGAATGTCAAAATATGGGTCAGGTTTCAGTAGTTCTTCTTTGTCGTTGTGTTTTCCTGTACCTTCACAGTAACTTACACACTCTGCTGCTGCTGCTGCAGCAAGGGATTGATTTGTCGTAGCCAGCACGTGCTGGGTGCTGTGTTGGCACGTGGAAGAAAGAAGTTCTTTGTGAAGAAGTTGCCTGGGCTAATACGAGTCTAATGCTGGTGGCTGACAGATCCTTTCTGTAGCAGGAGCTGTAAATGTAGCTTTTGAAACCAAAGAGGCAAACGGTGCTGGCTGGTCTTTGGAGAACTAACACAAAGGTTAACAATTCGATCCTTCACGTGTGTTCTGGGTGACTGGTATTGTTCTTAGTGCAGTTGTTGCACCACTGATGACACACAGGAGCACTGATGGGAAGCAAAGGGGTAATAAGGGTGTGGTGGCACCTCTGAAGCTGGGGTTGGCTTGTGGTGCAGATTGAACGAGGTCACCCAGCGCCCACGTATCGCTCCCTCCTTTCCATCCAGAGGCCTGATCCGGCTGAACCTCCCAAAAAGGAGGGAGATTTCCAGAAGGCGTTTTTGTCATGTGCTTTAATTGGAAAAGAAAAGCTCTGCTTGTGATTTCCCTGCAGTTTCCTGGTCGCTGGGAGAGCCTGGGGCTGCCCGAAGTGCTCCCACGCAGTGTGTGGCTGAGTTAGCAGGACGAGCATCGTCATAAAACCAAAACTGGAGTCATTTCACCTGAATGCCCCAGTGTTGAAATGGGGGGAAAAGCCAGGTGTGAGGTGCAGGAAGTCAGGAAAGTGCCAATGCAGAAAAATAAGCTACTTAACCTTGCAGCTTTTTAGTAGCTTGGGATTTGTTGTGAATTCTCTTTGACCTTACTGGCCTTACCTGCTTCTGCGTGCACATGCTTTATGTACTGCTGTCTCGCAGCCCAAGCTCTGTGCAGTTCCAGGGGGAAGATACCTGGTGTGCTTAGGTTGGCTTTTTCCAGCCTCCACAGAGTCAGGGCTAGGAGACAGTAAGCCTTCCTGCATAATTCCTGTGCTGCTTACCTTGCTGCTCATGTTCTTAGCTGGGCTGTCTTCCTCTTGCTGTATTGTTTGGAGATGCAGAGTAATCCCTCTTCATGCAGTTCAGTTCATCCAGGCTGACTTCACTCACAGGAGTGTTTCTGTGTGCTGTTCGTTTCTCCGGCCGCTGTAGCTGCTTCACGTTTTGCTTTGTTCCATACGACTCTGGGTTCCTGATGTATGTTTCAGCTCCCAATCTATGGAAGGATATGGCGTGTAGCTGTCTGCCTGCTCGCTTTTCCCTGCTCTGACAGGTGGGTTTGTGTGATGCTCTGCTGCCTCTGGCAGCTGTCAGCACTTTGTCACTGCTTGCAGCTTTCTGTGTAGAGCTCCAACTTGCTCTTTCCAGAAGATAAACCAACCTAGGAAGCCTTTCACCTTGGCTTCTGGACTGCCTGCTGGCCTGAAAATGAATATGCACATGGGAAAACTTGCTAGGAGGGAATTTGGCTTCAGCTGGAAGCGACAGCGAAGCTCAAAGGGAAACGGTGAGACAGAGAGCATCGTGGTTCTCGTTAACTGAGGAGCTGTTGAGTTTGCAGCTGATGGCTGTGGCACCAGCAATAAGCCAGACGTGGGGTGCACGGAGGCCTCAAACAGCGGCCGTTCCTTGTGCTGGGAACTCCCCTGGGATGAGGGCAACCAGCCCAGCCTTGTTCCAGCAGAGGAGTTTCTAGACGTGTTTATCTGGATGAGGGCGTGCTAATAACTCCCTTGTTGGCAACTCAAGTGACACTCAACACGTGGAAGAGGCGGTTGCCTCCCTATAGGTGTTCAGGCGCGGGACAGGTAAGGTGGAACACACCGTTTCTAGTTTATTTTAGTAGCCTCTTAGGTACTGCCCTCAAACAGGAGACAGTAAAACAAGGCACAGAATGTAATGCATAGCCTTGCAGTTCATGCAGCCTTTTTCTGTGATCAAAATACAGGTTGAGTATTAATTATAGACATCCATAAATGCAGCAAACAGGACCATGGTCTGGGTGAAGTGAGTTAGAGCATCCCCTGCTGCACTGCCTCCTCTGACAGGGCTGTGGTTAGTGTTCAGGCTACTGTGGGTTGCAGGCACTGAGGCACGTGGCTGTTCAGCAGCTGGTGAGTGTGGGGTGGGTGAATCACCCTTTATGGGGCATCCCGGGCGGCAAGGCACAGGGAGCTTGCTGCTGCCAAACCTGTGTGTGTCTGGAGGGGGTTTTGGCACGTTGATTCCTTGCTGATTGTGAAAATACTCGTGGGTCCTTCTCTTTCTTCTCTGCTGGAGCTGGTT
Organism: Urocolius indicus; assembly: GCA_013401255.1. NCBI lineage: Eukaryota > Metazoa > Chordata > Aves > Coliiformes > Coliidae > Urocolius > Urocolius indicus. Next base: position 29,546 of record WBNH01001471.1, read on the forward strand.
AGTCCGTGTCCTCCGAACTGCAGGGAAGGATAGCGCTAAATGCCGAGCCCCTTTTAGCAGCGCCGGGAGAGGATTGCGTCTGCTTATGAGGTATTGCTTGTGTTTTCCAGGGGGATGAGAAGCATGCTGTAAGAAATGGCTGAGTTTTGGAACAGGATGAAACTGTAGTTCCAAATAATGCTTACCTTGGACTTTCAGAGCAATTTTTAGGTAGATGGCTGGGTTTGGTGTCGAAAGGGAAGTCAGTGGAACTCTCAGAAGCCCCTGGTGATCTCCAGTGGTTCAGTGCCTACAAACTTTGGCCTTTTGGCATCAAATGGAGATGTAATCTGGCTTCTATTGCAAGGTACATAAAAAGAAAATGTGAGAAGAGACAGTAAGTACGAGTCCTTGTCACATACAGTCATTCTCATTCACAGGTTTTCCCTTCTCCAGGCTCGATGCCTTGTACTTGTGTGGTTTCAGTCGGTTGTACTGGGAGATGTCATGCAGTCCTCTAAAGCAGGCCTCGTGCCTCTGACCACTTAGGATCAAATTGTACGCTTCCCATGCTTCTGAGCTGAGGCCAGGTGCTTTTACCACTGAAAACAGTAAATGGCTTCTCACTGGGACAGTCACATTCAGCTTTCAATACAAGGAATCCCGGGCAGTGCAGTGTGAGAATGCCGTGTGTGATGCCATCAGGGGCTGTACGTGGGTGCACGTCAGCTCCCTGCAGCGAGCCGTTAACACACGAGGCTGTGCGTACGAAGCTCTTTGCTCTTTCACACCCGAGTGCTGCCCTCAAATCAGTATAAGCAAGTGATCCCTGAGGGATGGGGAATGGAGAATGCTGGCCATGTCCTGCCTCTGCCAGTGTCTTACACCAGCCAGGCTGCACCTTTTGTCAGGGTAGAACAACCACCACCCAGCTGCACTGGGGAGCTTTGCAGGCAGAGTGGTGCCTGCAGAGCACCCTGTTAGAGATGGCTGCCTGTGGCTCTGCCAGCACAAACCTCTCACCGTGTCAGCCTGTCCCTGCTCTTCAGCGGGAAGATGGAGTGAAGCTGCAAGAACTGCTGGAAGTGAGTGAGGCATCCAGGGGCAGCATGGCAACTGCAGCCGGTCTCAGTCAGAGATTTGTTGCTTTTAATGACTAGTTTCTCTTGTAACGTGTAATTCCCATGTCTGGAGTGAATTCCTTTCTATTCAGCCTCAAGAGTCTGTTCAGCCTCCTGCAGCTTCCACAAACAGGCTTTGAAACAGAGCGGTGCAGCAGCACCATCAGGTAGGTGCCTGACAAACCAGGAGACAGAGCTCAGGGGTTTTCACATCCAAGTGATCAGGGTTGGTGACAAATTCCTCAAGCTGCTGTTGTTCGTTGGCAGCTGTTTGTCCAAATCCTCCTTTGCTCCAAGCACCTGGGGATGGGGGAAAATGAGCAAGACCCGTTCTTGTGGTGGGCTTCTGTGGCGTGCTGGTGCGCCAGGGGCCGGCAGCTGAGGTTGTTGTCAGTGTGAGCTCTGTCTTCTGTGCTGTATGATACATACAACTCCTTGAGTGTCATTGACTGCTGCCTGCGCATTAGGCTTAGTGGGGCTTCACTGGCAGTGGAAGATGCAAATATTTTCAGCTTTCTGATGTTGCCTTTCTGTCTTCTGAATTTCAGGAGAGCTCATACCTTAACGGTCTTGTTCATCCTCACGTGTGCGCTGGGCTACGTGACCTTGCTTGAAGAAACACCACAAGATACAGCCTACAACACAAAGAGGTGAGTGTTAGGGAAAGGGGTAGCTGTGGGAACAAGTTGCCCTGCACGCTTTTTACCTTGTGGATAAGCTGCCTCAAATGACCTTCGCGTTCACTTGTTCAAACGCCCCAGCCCTTAGAAAGTGACAAACCCGAGCAGGAGTCTCTAAGCTCCTTTGATGCTGATGGTTGAGTTTGGTTTCTAATCAGTTTAGTGTCACTCCCCGTCACAGCTGGTGGCTGCCGCGTGCGTGAGGTTTAAAACAAACCACCAAAGCTCTTCTAAACCCTCAAAACACCCACTGACTATGTTTCTGCCTCTTCTTCTTAAAATAACCCAGCTTTCCCAATTATTTGAGCTGTGAAATTACGTGATTATGTGAGAACTTGTAGCCCAAAAGGGAGCTCTTGGGAAACAGGAGAGGGTCTTACACGTGTGGTCCGTTCCTGCCAGCGTTTAAACCCAGTAAATGATGTTCAGTTTCTCCTCTTTTCTAAAGAAATACAGCAAGGAACGAAAAGAGAGGAAAAAAGTGCTATTTTGAGAACCTAAGGGTATTTTAAACATGAAAGGGATACTTCAGGACTGCAGAGCATCCTTGCTGCAAGCATGAAAATCGTTGTGGTTTCTGCCAGTCTCTGAACTGCAACACTCACTTCTCCCCTTTGCTATCAAGGGGTTTCCTCCTAGTCTGTGACCGTTTTCACAGGCCTCAGGATGTGGCACTCATTGTCACAGGAGATGCAGGAATTGGGGTATTTCCTGAGATAATCTTGATTGTTAATGCTGCGAGTTACACAATGGGTGTAACTAATGTAATTCACACTCGGGGTTGGGGGGTTGGAGGTTTGGAGCTGAGGGTTTGTGTTTGTGTGCAGTGGGGGCGAAAGGGAACGAGCTGGAACACGGTGCCCTGTCTGGAGCTGGGAGAATTTCTGCAAGGCTTTGGTGGGAACAAATGCTGTTTTATTCCCTGTTTATAATGAGTGAGCCCAGGGAAGGGATGGAGGCCTGACCTTCTCTGGAATGGCAGTTCAGAACAAAGAAAGGGAAGAAGCCGAAAGGGAAGCGATGACACGCGGTCAGGGAGTAATACAGATCTGAGGTGACTCAGTGGAATAGCGTATTATTGAGATTAGAGCCCTTACTGCTTTAGTAAAAACAAACCCAGGGGAAGATTCAGCAGCAGATGAGGCTTTCCCTCATGAAACAGCAATTGCTTTCTGCACACTCGGTGCAGGGAATAACGTGCCCGGTTACTGAAATCAGTTTCACAGCACCATGCTAGGCGATGGGCAGCAAATGTCTGTGGTGGTTTCTACACCTCTGCCTGTGCAATACTGCCTGCAGTGTCTGCATTAAAAAAAAACACTTGGAAAAGCAGCATCCTGAGAGTTGTACAATGGGCATCCAAATGCTGCAGTTTGGGTTTGATGGATACGTCTCTGTTTCCACTCGTGCTGCATCTTTATGCATTGCAATAGTTGTTCAGGCTACACGCTGAGTTCTGAGATAAGAATTTGGCCAGATGGTTACTTTTTTCCAAGGGAAGGGTCAGTGTAGACCCCACACGAGCCCCAAGGGCCTTGCTGAAGTTCCACCTCTGTTGCCTGGGCCCTGACATACAGAAGGGCTGGAAGTGGCTGTGGTGTTCAGTCCTTACGCTGAGTGAGTTTTCAGTGAGCTCCTGTCCCTTACAGGAGTAAGACAGTCACACCATGCATAAGTACATCTCTGTCCCCAGCTTTCACAGATTGCTTTTGCTTCTGTACCTGATGCTACCCTGGGATCTTTTTCACTCTTAATGGAGAGCTGCCACGTGCTCTGATGTAAAGTTTTGACCTGCATGAGGCTGTCACTGCCTGCAAGTATCTGATGTGAACACTTCCCTGCTTAATGAACAGAAGCAGTTGTATCACCAGGGAGCAATGTTTCTAGCTGTCACCCTGCTTTATTTCCAACTGGTGCACACTGACAGTGGGGCAGTGTTTGGATGCTTGGGTGCAAAGACGAGAGACACGCTTGCAAACACTTAAACCTCCCGAGAGGTGCCAGAGTGCCTGGGAAACTTAGAGCTGAATGTTAATTGGAAGCAGAGTGTACAAATTGCTGTGCTAGCTGCTGCTGCTGCTGCTGCTGTGTTTCCTGGACTAGCTAAAGAAATAAGAAGTTGTCTGAGGCTCCTGTCTCTCCCCTACAGAAGTGTTTCATCAGGTCACTTAGAGAAGCAGCCGAAGGCAGGCTGAGTGGCCAGATTGCTGCAGTAAAGGCATCAGGAGAAGTGGTGTACAAAAACCCAGGTAGAGCATGATGAACCTGTGAGATCATGGGGTGTGGTGTCTATAGCTCAGCTTTAACATTGGCATCTGTTGATAACGCTGACATTTGGCTGCCCTTTTCCTTCCTGCAACACATTAGGACAATTAAAGGAGGAGGGTTTTTTTAAGACAAGGTATATATAAACGTTTTACATGTAAATCTAGTCCCAAGATCGTTAGGATCGTAGGTACAGATGTTGATATGTCGCCATGTGACATGTGACCAGATTGCCTCTGGTGTAAAGACAGTTGAAGACTCGGTTTGTTAGGCAAAGAAGCGTGCTGCAAAGCCTGTCTGGTCAATGAGACTTTTTATTCACACAGTTGTTGCAGCATTCGAAGCAGCCCTGAAATAGTCCATCCCATCTGAGCACTGTCAGCTTCTCCTGTTCTGTCAAGCACCCAGGAGGAGCTGAAAGGACTGACTCCAGCTCTGGGAGGAGCTGAATAAATGATGACCTTGGCGTGCAATGCCTGGGGAAGGCATCACCCAAATTCTTTGTATGCTGAGCAGAGGTTCTTGGGGAAAAGAAGTTGACATTTTTTTTTCCATATAAAAAGCACATTCAGGTGTCAAAAGTCCTGTGTGCATCAGGGTTGCAGGTGGAGTTTCAAGCCATGAAACTGCCTTCTACAGACACCTTGCTGCTCTGGGTTTTGGCAGTAGCTGATCACTGCTCAGCCCCATGAGGAGTCTACGTGTATGTGACTTTGCATGTTGGATCTCCAATGCTGAACACCCACAGAGAAAACAGGGTAACAAGAGGACTTAGAGCTCCACTTGCCAGTCCTTCAGCCTGTGATACTGCCGAGGGGCTTGTACCAGTCGTGCTCGTGGAGATACAGCTGGAGAAGGGACAGGGAGCGGGAGCTGCCTCGTAGAAAGCCTGGAACAAAGGACGACGTACAGACAGTCATAGACAGGCTTCATTGTCTTGTGTCTCTGAATCAACTCTTAACACAAACAGTAGCTTGTTTGTACTGCTGGAACTGTTGCTGTCTTCTCCCTTGCTCTTTCCTTATGTGCTAAAATGGGTTTTGTAGGCACGCTTTGGTATTTAGTGTCTTCCTGCTCTGCTGCTTGAGAAAATACCTGTGCTGTGCCCATCCAGGCTGCCTGCAGGGGCGGCTTGCAGACTCCCTCCAACTTCCAGAGGAGTTCTTACCTCAAGCCATGGTGAGCCAGCAGACCGAGTTGCTGGTCGGGCTTTGAAAGCTTCGTAAGGAGGCAGGATGGTGATGCTAAGGAGAGAAATGTATTTGCCACACAGGGGGGGGGAAAGAGGGAATGGAGCTGTTGTGATGGTTATTATGCACATTGGTGATTGTTGTTCTTCAAAACTTCCCGTGGGGGACTTGAAGTAAAACAATGTTGGCTTTGACTTTTGATAGTCAGGAGCGTGACTATCAGTTCCTGTGGTCATTTTAGATTGAGATCATCTCCAGCTTTGGGAAAATTACCCTCACAAGGACTAAAACAATGATCTTGGGCACCTTGGTTCGTGGCTGAGCATAATGACAGCAAAGAAAGCCACGTCCATTGTTACATGGTGCTGCTTCAAAGCAGGGGAATTACACCCTGTCCCCTGAAACAGTCTCCAAAGGGCATCTATTTATGAGGGACACGTTCAGTAGTTTAGAAACAAAGACCTGCCCCTTTTTTTTTTCACATCAAGGAACACAATTCACAGTCTCATTAGGAAGATGCAGCGATTTCAACCAGTTTGTTCTGCTTTTCCCTTCCAGAGGCATCGTTGCCAGTATTTTGGTTTTCTTGTGTTTCGGAGTTACACAAGCTAAAGATGGACCATTTTCCAGACCTCATCCAGGTAACTTACCTTGCTTAAGCCACTCAAGTGTTTCTGATACATCAGGGTTTATTGTGAATGTAAATATTTGTGTTAGTTGCAGAGAAGGTAGGTGGGAATATAAGTAACGATACAGGTTCATTAACACTCACCACTAACCTCCCAGCTCCCGGACAGCACAGTGATCCTCCTGTGCTTTCAGTGTGCCTGTAGCATAAGGGGTTTATTTCTTTTTCTCTCCTTGTCTTCGCTTCCTGTTGCTAGTAAAAAGGCTTTGTGTGAACTGCCAGGTTCTTGAAACCTTAACTTCCCTTGTTTATCCCCACCCTCCCCTGCTTTTTCCTCCTCTCTGTCATGGGACTGCACTTCTGGCCACGTGTCCGGTTGCTCCCTTTGCTCTGTGCCTGATTTCCACTGTCACTGGTAGATTAGAAGCCCTTGACTGTGATTTTTGAAGATCTCTAGTGGGACTATTAAGTCTTGAAAGCATTTGAATGCTCAGCACAAAACCTCTTCCCAATAGTGTTACATCAAGTGAAGTGTGAAGACATTAAAATACCTTTGATCTTTTGCCTATTTTTAGATGTGAATCATTGAGAAAGAATTAATGAACTGTGGATGGGCTTACATAATATTCCTGGAAGTATCAGGCCCTCCTACAGTCAAGTAAAGCCATAAGTATTTCTTAGGCCAAAAATTTAACCTTCCAGTTGAGGAATGCTCTTCTGTATGAGAAGTGTTCAAAACCCCCAGCCAGAGCAGAGGTTATTCCAGAGCAGTGCCCCCAGCACGCTCCTGCAAACTGCAGGCTGCATTCAGAAGTTTGCATTTCTGAGGTCTTGTGAAAACAACAGTTTTTAGTCTTTGTGCTGTGGTTAGTTCTGGTTCCTTCTCTAAGACAGATTGCTCCTTTTAAGGACACCAGTGATATTTGGGTGCTTTCAGTTTTAGGACATCCAGTGGTTTTTGTCTGGGGTGGAAGTAATTTTTGATCCCTGGAACAAAGTAGTGCAAAATGGATGGGGAAAGCCCAAAGGTCAGAGATCTCTAGTGCAGACTGAGCCAACATCTGGCACCTCTGTATGCTCCTGCCTTGGAAAGAGCAGGTACTGGACTGAAGCTGAGTATCATAGAATCACAGGACGGTGGGGGTTGGAAGGGACCTTTGGAGATCATCCAGTCCAACCCCCTTGCAGAAGCAGCTCCCACCTAGATCAGGCTGAGTATCTTTCAGCAGAATTACGTTGTCCCTGAGTGAGGTGATTGAAGAAGCTCTCGTGTATTCACTTGCTTCAACTACTGAGTGTATTCACGTCCTCTTTTGGTTTAACTTCATGTTTCCTCTGGTGGGGTGGTTTCCTTGGGTCATAGCAGTTTGCTAGGATAGTGGATGCTCCCACAGTCACAGCAAGGCACCTGGGTGCCAGTTAGAGGAGAATGAACGGCTGTCTTCTGCTCACCTCTCCTCTGGGAAGGCCCTTGCAGCCCCATGAATTTCACATCAGCTCTCCAGTCAGAGGGCTGCATTGGGAAGTTCCCATCAGGCAGCCGAGTCTCTGACCTTATCTTTGTCGTGCTGTTCCTGGAGAAAGATCTCATCTGAAAGGAACTGGCAGCACAGGCTGCTGTGTGCTGCTTCCATTTATAGGGCAGCAGGAGCCTTGGGGTCAGTGGAGTCACCAGGATCGCACGCAGACACCTCTCATCTGTTCCTGCAGCTCTTTCAAGCTGTGCCCTAACAGTGGCTGGGATTCATGCCCTGTTCCTGTCAGGTGCTCTTTGGAGCTCTGCTCTTCAGTCTGTACTTATTTATGGCCAGCTCAGAGATGGTTTATATTTTTGTCTGGGTTTTTTTTTTTTGTGCCTGATGCTGCTGTTCTGTTTCAATGGCTCTTACTCCATGCTTATCCACCTGGCTTATTTATGCACAGCTGCCCTGTGCCAACTCACCACTGGTTTTGCAGAAGCAAGCAAATCCAGCTAAAGCAACAGGTTGTGCTTTTACTCTCTCCCCTCAGTATAAGTCTGTTTTCCTGAGAATAGTTCTTCACTCACTCAGCCTTTCAGGCAGCGTAGGTCATATAAACCCCTGTTGATACACAGAGGGAAGTGGCTGGCTGTGCTCTCAGCCAGGCAGCTTCTCTTGTTAAGTGTTCTCCTTGTGTTCCCGAGTCCTCTACAATGGCAGAGGTTCTGTGTTTGAACATAGCAATCACTAAACTATCAGGTATGGAAATTATTAGTTGAAGCCAGCCTTACGAGGAAGACAGTCCTAATTTGAGGGAGGTTCATGGTGACAAGTACATGTAAGGAAAACAAATATTAGAGGCATACCAAAAATAACTTTATAGCTAAAGCTGAGACTCGTCCAGGAAGAGAGAGAACACAATGTCTGCACGGCTCTGGAAACATCTTGTTTCTGATGTACACGTACAGATATCAAGTCATCTGTCTAAAGACTCCTTTTGGGTACTTGTGTGAGCCAGGGAGGAAGCACCCCTGCGTTACATCCAGTTCTGTATTGCAGGGGATCGCTGAGCACGTTGAGCAGCTGCAGATGACCTGCTGCCAGAAGCCCCTGTGGGAAGGAGAAGAAAAGCTCAGGACAGGGATTTAGACTTTTCTGCTTTCTGAGCTGTACCTGTGTCAGTTTCAGAAGTAGCCTGGCACGTTTGTGTCTGTGTAAAGCCCGTCATACAGAGCTTTATAGGTCAGGAGAAGCTCTGCATTTCTGAGGCTTGTAGTCTGAATGTGATGTCTGAAGGAAACAGTGCTCAGTTCTTGTGGGAGAGCTGTGATACTGAAAGGTTAACCCTCACCTCTGGCATGAACCTAGTGCTTGCTCCTCAAGGTATGCAGTCGTTATGGGAAAGGGTAGAAAACACCTTATCAAACACAAACTGTTTTTAACGACTCGGTCACCACTGGATTTCTGTCCTGCAGACTCACAGGGAAAAGGCTGAAGCATTGTTCAGCAGCAGTGCCAGCCTGGGGAGAGGCTCCTCTCTTCCAAACAGCCCTTTGACCAATGTTTGCTTTTCCTAAGCTGCTCTCTAGAAGGACCAGAGGGTGCATGCAGACTCTGAGCCAGCCCTTCCAGGTGAAATTTGCTGGTGGATTCGGAAGTTCATCAAACCTGAAGGAGGATCAAAAGCCTTCAGTAACTGTCCTTACTTTAGTGTTAAGGGCAGCAGCACGAGAGACACGAGTTACTGCTTCACTAAGGAGGCAGAATGTCGCTTTGCCTTCTCCCAAGGAGACCAAAGGGCAAAACCTCCTCTTAATGGCTGTTTTGAAGTTTGGTTTTCAATGACAGACCCCTAAGAGGAGACTCTGTTGTGTTGCTTAACAGAGAAATAACAATTATATCTCCAGACCTGAAGTCAAACTCTCCAATCTGCAGAGTTGCAGTGGCAGCTGGGACAGAGCTGAGAGCTTCTGTGACCCAGCCCACACCTGCCTTTTGATTTTGCATTTGTACTTTTCCCCAGAAGTGCAAAGTGAGCCATGGGGATGAAATCAGTTTAGCAGCTTTGCTGGAAAAAGGTCACACCTTCTCCCACTTCAGTGTGTTTGAACGGGGCTGCCAGGGATGGCTGTGAAAAAGGGGGAGTTATTTATTGCTACTTGAGGCTGAATTGGGCAAAGGTGACACTTCATTTTGTGTCAGGAGGCAGAGGAGCCCCTGTGCAGCTCCATGGCACCGTGGCTGGTTGATGTCAGGTTCTGAGCTGACAAACAAGTGTGTTTGCAAGCTTGACAGTGTGGTTAGTTCTTGCATTATTTATGTCATGGTTCTGTTTTTAAACATCAACACACCTGAGTTGCCCTGGAGTTAACAAACACCCAGATCAGGCCTGAAGGCTCTTGCTTTCCTCGCTCTGTGGCAGACCATGCTGCTGCAGGTGGATATCTCACCGTCTCCCCTCAACCACATGAGTCTTGATTCCTCCTTGCCCCAGTCCAATTCTTAACTATGACCTAGGTGTAACCATGGAAAGAGAGAGCTGTTTTTATGAGTATAAACAGGAAGGAAAGTCTATTAAAATCATTCCAGAGTGATTAGTATGTTATACCCAGAGAATGAAATTCATCTGCTGGGGACGAGTCAAGCTGCGATGAGTTGCTTGGTGTGGAGTTTTGGATGTGGTCAGGAAGAGCTGCTGGAGCACCCTGAGTGTGTGCAGGGGGAAAATGATGGGCTCACAAACATAAAAGCAGTAGCTCCTCCTGCCAGTTTTGGTCTTGTCTGTTTTAGCAGGGCACAGGCAGAGTTGGCAAAGCACGTTAGCCATGGTAGGGCTGGGAAAACCAAAGCTGGACAGGTCAGGTTACATGAGATGGCAGAGGAAGAAAATAGATTAGATGAGATTCAGGAAGGATATATCCAAGGACTGCTAGAAATCATTGCAAGTGACGCCTGTCATTCCTTCTCGTGCTTAAATACGTGGTTCCTTGGGCTGAAGTGTTCTTCTCTCAGGTCCATTCTCTCAGATGCAGGGCACTGCCTGAGCAGTTCAGGCACATGTCTGCAGCACTCTGTAGGGCAGCTGAAGAGCGTTTTCAGTTGTGCCCTTCAGGAAGGATGGTGAACACTTTCCCTGAATGCTGGGCTTTATAGTTTCTTGGTGGGAAGCAGCTTCTGGAAACGTTGGTTTATGTTACTGTGAGTGAGTAAGTGACTGCTGCTTCCCTTGGAAGGCTGCTAACACGCCGTTTGTCTCTGCAGCTTACTGGAGGTTCTGGCTGTGTGTCAGCGTTGTGTATGAGCTCTTCCTCATCTTTATACTCTTCCAGGTAAGTAACTTGGACCTCTAGGTAATAAATGGTGGTTTAGTGTGGCTGTTCAGTCCCTTGCTGTGTTCTGTAGGATTCTCACTGACTACAGCAGCTGCTCTTTGTTTCTGTGACCCTGGATCATTGTGCTGCTCAGTGAGGCTTCTAGGCTGAGGGAAAATTATACTGTTATAAAAACATTTCCCCTTCTCTAAGGTCGAGTTAGTGTCAGCCTGGGTTAAACACCAGTCTTAGATGGGTGGATAAGTCAGAGTTCTTGTTCAGTTCAAACCTTCAGGAGCTGGTGCTTCACGTGGTCGGTCTCTGCTCTGCTGGATTTGATGTGACTTGCTGGAGTTGCACACCAGATCCTACAGACTGTGGGGTGAATTCACCTTGAATGGCAGGTGCTTTGAACTTTGGAGGATTCTGCAATACACTGAAACTTCCTCCACAGCCCTGTGTGGTGGCAGCAGGCTGAGGATGTGTTTATCTGGAAGGCCATGCTGTGCTGTTCCCTGTGCTGCTGGTGCTTCCAGATAAAGCACGTTATTTTTTTTACTATACATTTGTCCTTTAGGAAACTGAGAGTTTTTCCCCTGGCTTTTACAGTCCTGTGACTTCTCAGAAATGCAGCACTCAAAGTAACATATTTGCTGCAGGAGCACTAAACCTGCCACTAATACCAAAGCCACTGATAACGTGTACCTGCAGCACTGCGAGTCAACCGTGAGTGCCAGGAGAGAGCTCGAGATCTTGAAGGAGACATCTTTTCCTCAGTTACTCCATCCAGTTATTGCAACCATCTCCTCAGGCAACAGCATGACTAGAAACCAAAAGCAGATGTAGAGATATGAAAGCATGAGAGGTAACTGTCCTGCTCAGTCAGGCAGCTGGCTGCTTCTCAGGTGCAGATGCCAGTGCCAGTCCCCAGTTGTTCCTTTGCCAACAGTTGGTGCTCTGTATTTTAAAAGGGTTGTGCAAAACATCATCGTGTGCTCATTAGGGGGCTTTGGGAAATCATTTCAGGTCAGAAAAGGATGAGGAATGTGGTTTTTAACAAACCAGAACAGCGTTTTGCCTCTGGAGGCCGAGTGAGCTTGAAGCAGTGAGGCTGGAATCGAGAGGTGGCAGGTCTGACTTCTCCTGGAGTCGGGTGTTTGCAAACAGGAGTTTATAATACTGATCAAATTCTTTCCAAGTAATCAAAGACTTGCTTTGGCTCCAGCATTTCTTGTTCTTCTTGGCTTTCCTGGAGCCTGCCCAAAAGTCAGTGCTGAGGTCTGTTAAAGACACAAAGCTGTCCCTTTTTTCTTGCCTGGCTCATTGTTTCAGTGGGCAGCCGGAATGTGTCACTAAACAATGTGAGTTCTGTCCCTTTGGTGTAAGTTGGGGGTTCAGTGTAAACCCTTACACAGGGCCCTAATGTCTCATTAGGGTTTCTTTCAGGCTGCCCGCCCTGCTTGGAGGGAGTTCTGACCCTTTCACAGGCACGAGCAGGTCTGTCTTGCCTTTTCTGTTGTTATTCCTCAGCACTGAGGAATACTTACTCAGTTCCAAGCTGTATTTGCTCACTGTGCCCTGTCATCCTCGGGGTTTCTCCCAGGCATCCTTGTAAATGATCCAACCACCTGCAGTCAGGGCTGGTGAATAAAAGGTGGCATTTGTGTCTGATGGTGCTGCTGTGGTTCTGCATCCCGATGGCAAAGCCTGGAGCTGCTTTGCCTCTCCTCCAGTGCTGTGTTGTCTTACAGCCACTTGGGTTACAGACACTCATTAGCTCAGCTCCTGACTAAACAGACATTCTTACTTTGTAGTGCAGGTTTAAGTAAGGTTCAAATTATGCTGAGTCTGTGCCTAAACTTCCTTAAAAGCAAACACAAGCTCAGTCCCAGCTGAAACGTGTCATACAGTTCATGTGGCTTTAGTGGGTTTATTCAGAAGCTTTATGACTATTGTTACGAACTGATTCTGGCCTTTTCTTGCTCTCACAGCGTTCTGGTCGCTCACAGGTGTTACACCACGGCTGTGGTACCACACTGACCGCAACAGCCAGCAGTTTCAGTGGGAGACACTCACTCAGCAGACCTGTGCCTGAGTTACCAGTCCATTCCTTCACGTTTTGGTCACAGTTTAATCTTCTGACTCTTTCTTCCTGGCTGTTCGTGCCAGGTTTCTCACCCGTGCTGCTGGTGGCACCTTGTTTGAAACCAGGGATTATTCAACGAGCTGCACTCGTGGGTTTTTTTCCTGCCAGGACATGCTCCAGACCTCCTGCAGCTGACTGGGGCTGAGCACACACGCAGGGCCAGTCCTGCTGGCACTGCACCTCGCCCCTGTGCTCAGGCTGCTGCGTGCAAAGTGCTGTGTTTCAGCCTGTGCTGCGTGTTCAAAGTGCTGCTGGATCTCTCCTGTTCTAGGGAAACCAGAGGTGACTGTTGCAGGAGGTGCAGCCATGGAACCAGCCTTTCCTGAGTTACTGGCTGCTTTCTGTTTACCCCTCACCAGATCCAGGAGGGGAGAGGAAGGCCAAAAGGGTCAGTGAGAGGGGTGAATTGGATGTCAGATTGAGTGCCAAGCTTTTGAAAGGGAGGGAGCACAGAGGAGTGGCTGAGGAAGCCGAGTTAAGGATCTCTGATGTCTCATCTGTAAGAAATCTGAGGTTCATTGTGCAGTCATGTGGTTTTTCCTTAATATTCAGCTCCTGAGGCTCAAAGTCAGGCGTGTGTGCTGTGAGATGCTTTGAGCTCTGGGGGTATTTCAAGAGTTGTTCTGCAACAGGTTTGAAAACAAACCCCACTCATGCCATGTCGATCGTAATTGCCTTTGTACTTTTCTGTGCATTAATGCTTATTAAGAGTGAAACGTGGGCTTTGTGTTCCTTTTGCAGACTGTACAGGATGGCAGACAGTTTATGAAGTACATTGATCCACATTTAGGTGTTCCTTTGCCAGAGAGAGACTACGGTGGCAACTGCCTTATTTATGATCCTGGCAATGAAACGGATCCATTTCACAACATCTGGGTAAGAAGCAAGTGAAGTTGCTTGCTAATGGGTCTGGCTGGGTTTTGGGTAAAAGGTGGCTTGCTTGAGCTCCTCTAAGTGCAGTCATCAATCAGAAAGCAGGACACAGCTGACTCTTTGCCTTCTTGACTTCTCTGCTCTGGACCTTTCCTGTCGATGGAGGTGTGTCTCTCTTTGTGTCCTGATTACATTGCCCAGGAGGGAGGGTGAACTGTTTAGCAACCCTTGTTTCTGTGATTATTGATGTAAACCTTTTCCCCTGGGAGCCCGGATTTAATTGTGTGCTTAAAGAATCTTCTGCTCACAGTCACCTTGAGGCACAAAGTTCAAATGCTGCACGTTGCCAGGCAACCCAGAAGCTGCACTTCTCTGAATACCAGAAACTGTCAGGTTATTGCTTCTCCATGGTAAACAGAAGACTTGAAATTCAAGGGCAAAGGAATTTACAGCTCCCTGATTGCAGGGAGCTCTGAGTGCTTGTGAAGTGAGGAGCGCTGAGTCCTTTGGGTCTACCCTGTAAGTCTTCAGTGCATCAGGAGCTGGAGTAGCTGAGAACAGTTGTAGCTCTCCCTTTTGAGCCTTGCCCCAAAACTAGGAAGAAGAAAGGCACTTAGCCCAGGGATTTATGGTGGCAGGACTGGTGAGGCTGAAGCAGCTCTGCTAGACACAAAGCACACAAAGACACAAAGGTCTAAGGAGGAAAGGCATGTTCTTGCTCTGGCTTGAACATCTTCTGCTTCTACGCCCTTGGAAGACAAAGAACATGACACTGAGCATTAAAAAGGTCGTTTCCACTTCATCAGTGTGATCCTAATACCTGCCCCTTAAAACTGGGGCTTTGCTTTGAAGGCAGCTTGTTTGTTCACTGTGCTAGAGAACAAAGAACCTCAAAAAACACATCTAGTGTTCGTGTGTGAAACAACTGGAGTTTATTACTATGTTTGTCTTGGGGGAAGGGGGGGAAAGGAAGCCTTAAGAGTGGGTTATTGTAGTGCAACGTGACCTATGCTCTCTTCTTGGTTTGTAGGACAAACTGGATGGATTTGTCCCTGCTCACTTTTTTGGCTGGTACCTGAAGGTAAGAATGAGCCTTCTGTTAACATTTCTCCTATGGTTCTGGTCTACTTTTGAAGCTGGGCTGCTTCTGTGGTAGTGATGCCAGTTTTTGTGATGAGTTATAGTGGGCAGCCACCCGTGAACCAGACTGAGAGGTCTGTGGTACATGAAAGGCTTTTTCTGGTTCCTTTCCTGCCCGTGCTAGGTCACCTCGCTTCCTTCCAAGGTAAGATGTCGTTAACAAACTGCCTTCTCCACCATAATTCATGCTGAGATCAGATCAGTAAACAGCTGAAACCACCACACAAGGAAAATAAGATTGTTATCAGTTTCCCATTCCTTTTCTGGACGCTGGAGACGAGATACTCAGCTGTAGTCATACCCACTAGACAAAGCACCCCGTGTGTGTCCTAAGCTCTCAGGCTCCAGAAGGGTTAATCTCACATTCCTGAAGCATTCCCTTTTGAAATTAGAGGAAGAAGGGGTGTGACATTTTCCGTGCAGCGTTGCAGAACTGAGCAAGTGTCCCTTTTGCTGGTGGCTTGTAGGATGTTGTGCAAGCTCTGGCGAATGTTTGAAGGATGGGTTTCTTTCTCCCTCGATGCAGACGTTGATGATTCGAGACTGGTGGATGTGCATGATCATCAGCGTGATGTTTGAGTTCCTGGAGTACAGCCTGGAACACCAGCTTCCAAACTTCAGTGAATGTTGGTGGGATCACGTACGTACCCCACAGATGATGGTGGAGCTGTGGAGACGTCTCCTGAAGGGAGGGGGGTAGGAAGTGCTGACACCTCAGTTACATCGTGTACACGTGGCTACGGCAGCTCAGGGGCGTTGGAGCTTCTCCTCTCGAGTGTGTGATGTATTTGTCTCTGTGTGCAGCATGTTGTGTGTTTTCAGGCTACTGCACATGGATAGATGTTTGCCCTGATCACCTTTCTTGGCCTCAAATGCTGCTTGTATGTATTTTTTCAAGCCAGAGGGACTAATGTGATCCAGTTTCTCTGTGTTAGAAGCAAGCTCTGTGGCTCCACAGCTTGAAGTGACACACTTTGTATAAAATGTATTGTTTCTTTTCCTGTGAAATGGAAATTAGTTCCCAGAGTGATCAAAATTCTCTCAGTTCAGGGCACCCAGGTACAGGACTTGGGTTGTTTGGGCTTGTTTCTACAGCACAAGCTCTTTCCCAGGCTTGTCGTGATTTGCTACGTGGTTGTATTTATAAAAGTCAATGCATTATGTATAAAGACATCAAGCAAAGCTATTTTACCTTCAAAGATATCTTCACATGAAGTTAACGCTCTGTGCTCTGCTGCTTTGAAGGTGGAGGACAGCCTTGGGTTTTTTTTTCAGCTCAAGAGCTCCATCTCCAGAATGAATGCTTGGCAATAAGGGAGAGCACGAGGAGAAATCGCTTGTTTGAGTTCACATCTTGAGCCTGGAGATAAGCAATTTCTGTGGGAGGCAGCCTGAAGCTTTGAGAGTATTTTGAGTTAGTTGGCATAGTAATACCCAGTTCAAGGTTTTTGGTGTGTTTCCGAAGTTCTCGCTTAATAGAGCAGAGTTGAGCTGACAGTAAGTGGGAAGAGGCCTGTTCTGCAGCAGAATGAACACAGCAAAAGAGCAGCTGCAGCCACTATCTGTGAAACCTTTTGCTTTATAACTGAGATAACTTCTCTGACGTTCATGCACCCCTCTTCTCTGGGGATGCTCAGTGCCTGAGAGCGTGTCTGCACACGTGTGTACCTGTGCTGTCCTCCCTCTTACAGGCTTTAGCGTTGCCTCAGCATCACTGTGGTTTTTCTCTCCTTGCAGTGGATAATGGATGTGATCTTATGTAATGGATTGGGAATTTACTGTGGGATGAAGACTCTGTCTTGGCTTTCTTTGAAAACATACAAGTGGCAAGGACTGTGGAACATTCCTACTTACAAGTAAGTTGGCGTGGGAAGGAACTCCACAGGCAGCAGCACAGGGCAAAGTGTGGCCCCATGTGAAGGAGTTTGGGTTTTGGGAGGGTTGTTCTCTTAGGGTTATTGTGAGCTAAAGAGCTCAGGTGTGTTGAGGTGACCTGTATATCTAGTAAGTTATGACTGCACAGGAGCCTGTTTATGACAGTTAAACTTGTGAGTGGAATTCTTGCAAGTACAGCTGTGTGGCATGAGCCTTGCCTGATGGCTGGGAGCATCTTGGGCATCTTGGGGATATGAGCTTATGCAAGAGGCCAGGTTGGGATCATACTCTCATTCACTTTGCTTGTGGTGCAAGCACTGCATTCCCTAGGAACCAGAACCTCATGGTGACTGAGACACTGAAACTTTAACAAGCCCCTTGTAGCCTTGTACTGTCAAGTAGAACCACCATCCTGTTCTGTAATGTGTCTCTGCTTAGCAAAGCAGAACTGAGGAGCTGCTTACTGTAACGGGTGCAGCACGTTAAAGTGATGTAAAGTGATAATCCAGTAACAGGTTTGTCTTTTTCCCTCAGAATGCCCACCTCGTTGAGCACTCCTTCTTACAGAGTAAATAGAGGCATTTTGCACACGTGACTTGGGCTCTCAGGTGTTCAGAGATGTCTCTTGCATTCCTTACAATGGCAAGAACACCTTCTGCTTTTTTCTTTCCAGAGGTAAAATGAAGAGAATTGTCTTCCAGTTCACCCCATACAGCTGGGTCAAGTTTGAGTGGAAGCCAGCCTCCAGCTTACGCAGATGGCTTGCAGTCTGTGGCATCATCTTTGTAGTAAGGAAACTTCTCTGTCTTGTCTTTCCTCTGACATTTGGTGTACTGCTGTGTGAAGACTCCAGCATCTGTACAGCTGGGAGCTCAGGCTGAAACTCCTGACCGGTGATTTTTCTTTAGTAGAGGCCAGAAGAGGTGACTTGTGAACCCTGCAGACAAGGTGTCTGTCTCTGGTCAGCTCTACAGAGTTGTTCTTCCCTGCTAAACAACGTTGAGTGGCAAAGCTGAGCAACAGAAACTATGATCTACATGTAATTGAGCAAATCACTGCTTCTACCAAAAGCATTGGCTTGGAATTAAAGTGGCTCTTTTCTCTCCATCTTAAGGAGACACAGCTGGAGCCTCAGGCCTCTCTGCATTAGCTGTGAGCAGCGTGGCTCAGTTTTGCCTCAGATATGTTTGTACAGATGTAAATGATTCGGTGTCCTGGGTACTTCTGGGTTGGTTTGTTTCACTGAGCACGAAGCCTGTCGTGGTGTTAATGGTACTGAGCTTGGCCGGTCCAGGTAAACTGCCTCCCCTGGTAACACTAAAGAGGAATTTGGCTTCTCCAGCAGTCACAGCAAATGGACAGTCAGCCTCTCGTCCAGCCATCGGGGTGGCTGAGCTTGTAACTTCCATTTCCCAGGCACAAGTGTCACATGTGACACTGATACAGAGCATAAACTTGGCAGTTTAAGGGCTTTTTTCCCCACTCCTGCCTCTTGTCAGCTGGGAGGCTTTGGCCTTTGTGCTATCTGTGGGATGTCACTTGGCTCTGTTCTGAGCAACTCAAACTTACGTCAGTCCAGCGACTGTGAGGTTCAACCAAAGAGACCTTGTGACACTTCCAGTGCTTCCAGTGCCAATGGGCATTAACCAGCTTCTGTGTTGCTGCCGTAGGTACAGGGCAGAACTCTGGTTTTAGCAGTTGCTGGAACAGCAGACCTTTAGGCCTCTCGAGATCTGTGTGAAGCCTTTGGGCTCTGTGCAGTGACCCATTATGGTTTTCTGCCTGGACACACCGGTGAGCTTGGCAAGCCAGCACCACCCCCCTCACTCTCACAGCCGCTCTGCATCGTGTGCTGCTGTGCAGCCTCAGCCCTGAGTGTGCTTCAGGAGCAACAGGCTGTGTGTGAGCAGGCAGGCAGCATTGCCAGCAGTCAGGGCCAGGCAGCTTGCAGCCTCACTCACCTGCAGACGAGTTCATGCCACCCGAGTCCCACAACATCAAGCGTTGCCCAAGTTCACGCTGCCTGGCAGCCGCGCCGAGGCCACCAGGGCTGGAGGGAGAAGCAAACCTGCCAGTGGGAATGAAGCAGCTGTTTGTCCCCCTGGCTGCTGTGTGCATGCTCCCAGCTTTACACCCTGCAGAAGTGGGGGTTTAAGGTGCTGCAGCAGATTTTGCAGCTGAGAGATTCCGTGGCATTTATGCCAGTCTTTGGTTTAATAATGTCTCTTTTAGCAAAGCCTGGCTTCAGCTGACAGTTGCTCCTAAGCAGCTTCAGGGATTGGCTCCCTCCTTGGGATTAAACAATACTTAATGCTTTTTGTTATGGTTCCTTTTGAAGTGTGAAACTCGTGTCTGCTTGCTCACTGGATCACATTGCCAGGGCAGCTCGCTGGAGGCATCTTGCTATAAATGTACAACCTGCTCTCCTAAGCTGGTTTTGGCAGTGATGTTTGTGTAACTGTAAAGTCCAAACCAAAAGTCCCAGGCTGTGCTGCTTGTGTGTTACCTTGGGCTTTCCCTCAGTCAGGTTTGAAATGAGGGTGGAAGGGGCAAGGTGCCTGTAGGATTTGTTGTTAATAGTTCTACAGGTGCTTCCAGCTCCCAGTAAACCTGTTCAGAATTGGAGGCAGTGCTTGTCAGGGTTTCTGGTTTGGGGTTGTTTTAATACCTCTTGCAACAACACACAGAAAACTTCAAACCCCCAGTTGATTGTGGTCATGATTGCAGCTGGCACCGGGCAGCCAGTGACCCGAGAAGGACTTTGTGGCATTAGACAGAAACGGTGGGGGGAATCACACAAGGAGAGAGGGAGGTTCCAGGCTTCATTCACTGAAGCCCTCTGCATGTACTTAAAATGTCCTTTTTCTCAGTTTTTATTGGCAGAGCTGAACACATTTTACTTGAAGTTTGTCCTCTGGATGCCACCAGAACACTACTTGGTCCTGTTACGACTGGTGTTTTTTGTCAATGTGGGAGGTGTGGCTATGAGGGAGATCTACGACTTCATGGACGACCCGTAAGCCACTCTCTTGTCTGTATTCCCTGTCCAGCTCCACTTGCTTTGGTTTGGATTTACTCCAGCTCGTTGGCATCCACCCCAGGGCAAGGGTTCAGCTTGTCGGGGGCAAAGAGACCTAACCCCAAAGCCATCTGTGCTTTGTGTCCTGTTTGTTTTGGAGGTGAAATCCTGGCTGCATCTGGTTAGAGAACAGCTGTTGCTAAGGGCCTTCTGTGTGCACTGGGTCTAACCTCAGCATTTAATGAATGAGCATCCCTTTGAGAATGGAACGCGTGGAGTAGCTGGAGGGTCACTGGCTTGTGGGCAGGGGAGTACTGAGCTCCACTTTCAGACTGATAGCCAGGAACTACAGTCCTTAGCTGTACCTTCTAAGGACAGCAGGGCCCAAACTAAAACAAAGAGCAAACGTGTTTCTTAAAGGCACTTCTTGTCTTGAGCTCTCAGCCTCTGGTCCTCGAGCTCTCGTGGCATCCTCCTGCAGAGCAGAGGACCCTTCCTAGCCGTGTGTATTGAAGGCAAAGTGCACCCATACACAGCAGTGCATGTGCCTTCAGACTGTCCCTCCTGAAGCATCGTCTTTGTCCTTGCTGCTTTTGTTTCTGCAGACCTGAGGAAGCTTTGTTCTCAAAGCCACGTTTTCAGTTGTAGTGGTAACGTCACAGGTTCACATCTTCAGTCTAAGGCAAGGGATGGGCACTGTCTGTCACTGACCAACGCAAAAAAGTGTCTGTGTTCAGAATTTAGGGTTCCTACACTCTCTGAAGATCACTTTCCCTTGCAAGGCTTTGACTCCTAGAGCTGGGAAGAAGGGTCAACCCACATTGTTTAGTCGGATTTCAGGACACTCAGCTGTGGCAGGCAGCCCCTGCCTCTGGTGTCGGACCTACTGGTGTGGGACGTGCCTCCAACAATAAGGTAAGAAGAGGTCTCTGCCTCTCACTGGTGAGCTCCTCTCCTTAGCACCATTCACAACCTTCTGGTCTTTGTGTTTGGGTTGGAAAAACTCCTTTGCCTGCTGTTCAACCACGTGGCATAACGCTGAACTTAGGAGCATCATCAGTCACTGGGGCCTCATTGCCCATTCAATCTGGTGCCCTTGTTTCCATGAGCTGGAGAGGTTCATCCAGCAAGCAGAGACTCTGATCCTGAGCTGAATGTCTTCATCGTTGCCACCACCACCTACGGTTCTGTTTCCCTTGGTGGGTAAGGAGACTTAGTCCCCTCGCTCCTGAGGCTGATGGCTCAGCTTCATGCACCACAGAGCTGACCTCATCAGGCTGCTCACGCCAAATGGCATCTGCTCTTGCTGGTACCATCTCTGCAGAGGCTTCTGCAACTGGACTTTGATTCCTTGGTGCATTTCAGGTCATCCAAGCAGAAACTGTCTGGGTACATACTCACTTGCACATCGTTTTGAACCAAGGAAGCATTTGGGATTCTTCCTGCTGTGCTGTAGGGAGAAGCTGCTGGGTCAGAGCTGTACCAGAGGCTCCCAGCTTAACAGCACATGAGAAACCTTCCTCACCTTTTCCTTAGGAAAACTCACTCAACTTCTCAATGCACAAGGGTTAGAATATTCCATTCTTGGCAGGAACGTGGCTCCTTGCCTTGTCTTGTAGCAACAGGATTGCCTGGGAGAAGCTGATCAGATCTCTTCAGCTCACCGTGCAGTGTTTAGTCTGTACTGAAGTTCAAATACTCATTTTCAAATAGGAAGGCTCTCTCTTTCTCATTCAGGATTCTCAGTATCTGCAGACAGCTTTAGGTCCTTGCTTGCAGGAGCTTGGTCTGAGCATGATGACTATAAAGTATCTAGAACTGAAATAGTCTGAGGAGCGCTTCTTGAAGCTGATCTCCAGCTCTTACATATCCCTGTTGTGCTCAATGAGCTGCCTCTGAGCTCTCGAGGACTGACTATGTGAAATGCCCCTGACCAGAAAAGCCTTGATGCAAGGCTCTGTAGCATTTGGCCTTGCTGTATCTTCCTGGTTTCCAGTCTTTAAGTCTCTTCCAGGGAGCCTAAACTGAGGCTGTGAATTTCTGATCATCAAATCAAGGAAAAGGACTTTTCTTTAAACCCTTCCATGTGCAGAAGGGGCAGGGAAGCAGCTCCCTCCCTCAGTGGCTTTGGGGGCTGCACGGCAGCCTGTTGGGGGTTGCTGCTGGTTCTTTTGCCAGTGTGCTGTCGTGAGCTGGTGAACAGCAAGTGAGGAAGCAGATCAGCGAAGCAGAAAGCTGACCTAGTCATCTGAGCAGCTTGAGCTCACAGTGGGAAGCCTGCTGCTTCCTTTTTTCCCCTGTGTCCATGTGTTAAGGCTGGTCTCTGCCCATTTAATCTGTCCTTCCAGATGAAGCACCTGCAGCAGTGTCTTGGAGTCCTTTCGTCTCAGCTGGTCGGGACAGGTTACTGTTTAAAGAGCAGAGTGCACTCATCCCATCTGCAGCAGCACTCACTCACACTTGATTTACTGCATCACGTTGTTTCCCGGCGTGTCTGGACAGTTTTGTGTAGTTTAAGCTTATGCATTGGTGTCAAACATGGCTCTGGCCTCACGTTTCAGCAGCTGTGTGCTTTGTGTGCTTGACTTGCAATCACTCCCCTGGAATCAGGAGAGGGATGAGAAGCTCTGTGTTGCTCTCCACGCTTGGATCCCTTCCCAGCTCATGAGAATACAAGGTGTGGGGGGGGTTCATTGGAGCAGATCTGCCTGAGCAACAGGACAGAGCCTTTAGGGAGGATGCTTTCCCCAGTGCAGCTCCTGGCATCTGGTGATAAGAGGGGCAGAGAAACTGGGGGCAAGTGTCCAGCTGCAGCTGCCCCAGCGCTGCTGAGGCGCTCGGGGCCTGCTCTGATGTGGAGATGGAGGTGGCAGGGTGCTGGCAGGCTCAGCTCTCTGCCTGGCAGGGAGAAGCATTAGCAGAGCAGCCACTCTCTGAGGAAATCCTAATGAGGGATTTGTTAGGTGAGTTCTCTTTTGTCCACTGCATGGCAAAACCAGCAAGCAAACGTGTCCCAGAGGGCTTAGGTGGCTGCAGGGTGTCACATCGCAGCAGCCCAGAATCTGCCGTGGCTGCAATGCCCTGGGAGCACTGCAGGGACCATCTCAGCATGTCCATCCTCCCCAGCCCTCACAGGCCTGTCCTCTGCCTTGATGCCCAGTTGTGTTTCACTTCACAGCTTCACACTGTGGCAGGAACAGTCAGGGACAGGGCCTGGAGGGACAATGTCCTTCAGAACAGGCTGTGGTTCAGTGAGAGACCCTCTGCAGAGTAGATGCTCCCTGTGACACACAGAGCCAAAGGCAGAAGAATAAAGAGCAACAGAAGGCAAAAAGGGCTCAGAGGAAAGTGCACCAAAATGCTGTTACACGTGGGTTTGAAGTGAAAGGTGCAATCCAAAGGCTGTTGAGGAAAGTTAGGCGAGTGTCCTTGCTGGTGAGACAGGTGAAGGTGGCTGTGAGCACTGCTTTGCTCCAGCTCAGCCAGCCTTGGTCCCAATCTGTTGGATTTCAGGACACGGTTAATTCATGCCTTTGGGGAAGGAAAAGCAACTCATACCACTGCAAAAGCTCTCTCTGGGGTAGTTCCCCTGATGGGAATAAAATGAAGGTGGGTGATGGAAGAGCAAAAAACGTGGTCTGACGAGTGAGCAGTGGTGTCTGTGGCTCTGCACCAGTGCTGTGGGCAGGGTTCCAGGGCATGGAACAACAAACAGAACCCTGCTGGGTCCTTGCCACAGGAATCACCTGGTGTGTCGGGTCAGTGAGCTGCAGAAATGTGTCACCTCTAGAAATGACACAAACAGCCCAGGTCAGGAGGGGAGGGGAGGGAGGTCTGGCTGGTGTGTGGATCAAGCAGCTTTACCCAGGCTTCTCAAATTGGGCTGTGGCCTGTGAGGGCAGAGAGGTGGCCTGAGGACAGATGAGGGGTGTTTGGGTGTGCAGGAACAGGTGACCCAAAGCATGGTCTGTTTCCAGCCTCTCCTTTTGCCAGCACAGTCTCTGAACAGATGTCTTGATGCTCCTGCAGTTTAACTCGCAGCATGACTGGGTGATGCCTCCTTCACTAGATTTGTACATGGCTCTGCAGCTTCTCATGGACTTGTCTGCTTAAAAACAGCCCTTGGGGCTGAGTATTAACCACGTATGTGCCCCAAGGTCGTGTTGTCCTACAAGTAAGATGTGGTCCTTGTGTCTTCCATTGTCTTGCCTGCCTGTTATTAAGCTTTCTTCCTTTAAGATCTGTTCAGAGACCATTAGTGGCAGCTCAATGAACACCTTTTTGGGATTCAGAATGTTTCAGAATGCAGCTATGAGGGGTTTGGATGTGGTTATGGCAGAGGGACCCTGACGCTGGCAGAGGAAATCCAGGAGCAGGGATCCTGTTCCATACCATACCCTGAACCCTGGCTGAGCTCAAACTGGGCAGATCACTGTCTTGTGTGGACTTACCAGTCCTCCGAAAATGGGGCTGTTTCCTTCCATCACATGATGATGAAACCTTTTCAATGTCATGCCAGAGGCTCTGAGGGGGAAGCTCAGTGACCCCTGTGTCAGCCTGCGTAGCCTTAGTACGACTGTAATCCAGGCTAGACTCCTGCATGTGTGCAAAGCTGGGTGAGACAGCTACCCCAGTGTCTGTTTGTGGCTGTTTCTGTGAGTGTTCAGCTGTACAGCAGCAGCTTCTGCTTTACCTGGGCGTTTGTTTTGCAGGAAGTTCCATAAGAAGCTGGGCCAGCAGGCGTGGCTGGTCGCTGCCATCACTGCCACCGAGTTCCTCATCGTCGTGAAGTACGACCCCTACACCCTCACCCTCTCCCTCCCCTTCTACATCACCCAGTGCTGGATCCTGGGCATTATCCTGGTGCTCACCTGGACAGCCTGGAGGTTCTTCATCCGGTGAGCAGTGAGGGGGAGCTGCCTCCAGCCCAGCCTGCTGGGGCTAATCACACTGTCCTGAGCTCTCAGTGCCTCCAGCTCTTTGGGATGGCTGGAGCTGCACTGTTCTCTGTGACAGCTATTAAACACAGACTTTTCTGGCAGTTTTCTGTCTGGATCAGGCCTCTGGTAGGTCTGATCTTGCTGGGCCTGATAGCTTTAGCACTGCTGCAGCAGCAGGGAGCAGGTCAGTGGCTTGAGTGCAGTGCCTCACAGCATCCTGTGCTCACAGTTAAGGGTATGACTGAGATGCTTTGTGGCTCTGTTGCAAGAAGAGTCAGCTGTGCTGTGACTGTCCAGGCTGCCCCTGTGGCAGTGACGGGTTACACTTGTTTGCTTGGGGAGCTGCTCTGTGCAAATAAACCAAGAGCAGCTGCAGAAAGGTGAGAGAATTACAGGGGTCTGTAGGGAAAGCCAGGTACAGCAGCAGCAGCATTGTGCTTCTGGAAGAGGTGATAACAGCCAGGCTACTAGCAAGAAACACAAACTTCTAGTGAATCAGGAGGTGCAGGAATCTACAGCCCAGAGGTTTCAGTGGGTTAAGCTGCCCCATGGGCACGTGGAACAGAGCTGCTGCCTCGTTTGTGTCGTGCGTGGAAGCGGTTTGTTCACGTCCCTTTGTTTCCCTCACAGGGACATCACTCTGCGGTATAAGGAGATCAGGAGACAGAAGCAAGAGCACAAACATGAAAAGGACAAATGCTTGAGCAATGGTGACGGACACTCATCAGTGCTGGATGAACCAAGTGGGAACAAACTAAGGGAGAGGAAGCTCTGAGTGACAGACCAAGGGCTGGAGGAAACTCGCAGTGCTCCCGTCGGCCTGGTTGGACAGTTTCAACCTTACCCTACCTAACGTGTAATTCCCATTGTTAGCTTCCCAAGGTGTGAAAACCCTCTCGAGAAGGGGGGGGGGGGAAAGGTGTCACTTTGACGTACACACCCTTTCTCCTCATGTACAGATAGTCAGAGGGGGAGAAAGTCTGTGTGTAGAGGAGTCGGAGCCAAGCCGGGGTCTGCAGGCACGTGTGCGTGGGGTGTCTGCCCTCGAGGGGAGGAGTGGACACAGGGAAACGAAGTGCAAAGGGGATCTAGCTGATCTATTTCCAGTAGACTGTGAGGTTTTGATGTTTGGGCATTAGAACACTTGTTTTGGAGTGTACAGATAACCAGACGCGGGAAACGAACTGTTATTGATATGGTTTTTATATGACTACCTTGAGCTGTGCGGTGAGGTCGTGTGGAGTGTTCAGCCACCAGTGCACACCAGTTCACACCAGCGCAGCCAGAGGAGCACAGAGGAACTGGGGCTGGTGGACAAGCTGCGAGACTCGCACAGCACGTGACCCAGAACACTACTGTTACAGCCCCCGTGGCACGGGGGCTACTGCCTTGCTCCCAGCTGGCTTCCAGCAGCCTGGAATAGCCCACAAATAGGTTTGTGTCGTGTCCCAGCTCTGGGGAGACAGACAGCTGCTCCTTAACTTGCTCTTGAGTTCTCTTTTAGTCTCGGTCATCCCTCAGAGGAAAGGGAAAGGTTAAATAAGAAGGGTCAACCTGCCTTTCCTCTGCTTCCTGGAGGCATCACAGGCAGAAAACTGGGAGTCACTCTGTCAGTCTTAAGTTATTTGCCTTATTCTCAGCTCTTTTAGTTTGCTTACCCAAGAGGGTTTCAGTGCTGGTGGCTGCTCTGTGCTTGGGTGGTTGCTCCAGCCCATTAAGCGCTGCACTGGGCATCGCTGCTCTAACCTGCTCTGAGCCCTCACCTCTGCTCCCCAGGCACTGAGGCAGTGACCACCTCACTTGGGAAACGCTGCCAATCTCATCTGGCTGTTCAGGGAAGTTTGCAGAAGAAAATGGCATTAACAGCAAGAGTTAGAAGTGCAGCCCCAGCCTCCGTGTGTGGCAGGAGAGGCTCCGGGAGCTGCTGGGAGCCAACAGCCGCCTGCCTGACCCCATCTGCTCCTGCCTGGGAATGACAACCAAACTCTGCACGTCTCCCGTGCTCACAGAGTGACTCCAACACCTCTCCAGCCCTGAGCAGTGGTTCCTGGGCAGCAGGGACAGTCTTCCAAGCAGTTTGTTGAGCCCCACGAGGCCGCAGTGCCCGGGCTGGGGCAGCCACAGAGGGTGAGAGTGTGTGAGGCAGCCTCAGCCCCTGCCTTGGGCATCACTCTGACCCAGGAGCTTGCTGCTGGGAGCTGGTGCAGGGTGGAGGCAGTGTCAGCAGGGTGCTGAGCTCAGTGGGTGTTTGTTTCTATGCCTTTCCACCCAGAGCCGTTCTCGTTCCAGCTCGGGTTGCTGGGTAGCTCGTCCCTGGTGTGTTGTGGTTGTTGTCTCAGCCAGGTTCAGGTCAGTGTGTATCTCCGTTCTGTTTGTGCTGATTAACTCTGTGCTCCCTTCCAATCTCTCTGCAATACACCCTCCTGGGTCTGTCTCGTGACTTGGGTGGTAGCAGGCACCCCAGGGGAGGGTCTGACCCTGCACCCCCTTCTCCCCTCCCCACCAAAGACCCACTGACATGCACTGAAACAGCCAGGAGGGATTCCCAGGGCTCTGGCTGTTCCTACACACGGTCCCTGGGAACAGTGCTGGAGCTTTGGCCTCACAGATGAAACACTGACTGGTTTGCCTGCATCCATCCATCCATCCATCCATCCCTCCCAACAGCCTTCCTGGCGCGCGTGGGAGCCTGGAGGGTGTAATAAAGCGCTGTGTGCTGGTGTGTCCTTTGGTACCACGGCCTGTGCTGCTGCTTGTCTCGCCCATCGCCTCGCAGGGGAGCTGGGGGGATCGGTTGCCCTGCTGTGGGCAGGTTGGCACTGGCCAGAAAGTGTGGCCTCTGAGGTCATCAGCTTGTCCAGATGTTCAGAGGACATTGAGAAGCCCTCGGTCCCCTGCTGGGAAATGCTCCTGTCCAGGACCTGGGGTCAGCCTGGCCTCAGGGCTTCCCCTGCAGACCCAGGGCTGGCTTTGCAGCTGGGCTCTGCTCACCTCTGCAATCCTGCTCTGGTCGTCTCTCAGAGGACAACTCAAAAGCACCAGGACCACAGGACAGCTGATGAGCCTGGCTTAGGGAACCCTTGTGGTGGCATGAAAGGGGAGCAGCAGCAGCAGCAGCAGCAGCAGCAGCAGCAGCAGCCTTCCTCTGGCAGTTCCTGAGCCCAGCTCCTCGGTCAGGCAGCTGCAATGAGATGCCCTCGTGGCACAGGGAGCCCTGTCACCGGTAAGGAGGGGGACTGGGGGTGCTGGGAGGAGGCAGCAAGGAGCAGCCAGGGCTGCAGGGAGACTCCTTGCCTGCTTTTGTCTTTCCCTGCCCATCCTTGGTCCTGCTGCTGGCCTGAAGGGCCCTTGTGGTGCTTGTGGAACCTTCAGCTCCTGACACAAGCTCTCAGGGAGCTCTTCCAGGAGCATTCTGGCCAAGAGCAAGAGCTTGTCCTGTGCAGGGGGCTGGCTGGAGGTGCTGCCGGAGGCAGAGCCCAGCTGAGCTGCTGCTGCTGTGTCCCTGCAGTGGGAAAGGCCCCAGGAGGGGCAGTTGGGGCACCTTGCTGTGGGCTGAGCTGCTCCTGGCTTGGCCATCACAGGCTTTATCAGTCTGCAGTGTCCAGCTGCTCTTGCTTCTTGATCCTCACAACTATCTACGGCCTGGCCTAAGCGCAGGGGTGGTCACAGGCTGTCTGCTGCCACCGAAACTGATGTTTTACAGGTGAGTTATGGCCTGGGGAGTGGCTCTGCAAGGGGATGGTGATGACCCTGTCACGCCGAAAGCATCAGGCAGGACACATCCCAGTCCCTGCCCCAGGGGAGGGGGTGTAGCAGAGGTTTGGCTGAGGGTCACTGTGCTGGGTGTGTGCCAGGAGCACTGAGCTTTGGCTCTGCAAAACGCTGAGAGAGCTTTTTGGGCCAGGTCCTCTGTACTTGGCACCTTGAGAGGAGGCTTCAGCTGCTGCTGAGCTGCAGGAAGGGGGGACTGAAGGCTTCTCAGGCCCAGCCTTGACCTTCCCCCTGTCCCTCCTCAGGACCCCCAGGGCTGCTGCGCGGTGGGAGGAGGGAGGGAGGGGGCTGGAGATGCCCTTCACACCAGGGCACACAGGGGCTGATGGGGACAGGGTCCAGGGGGTGAGGGGCGAGAGCTGAAGGTGCAAAGGTGCTGCAAGGGGCAGCAGAGAGCTGAGGGAGCGGTGAGCAGCGGGAAAGGGAAGGTTAGGGCAGCCTCACCTCAGGACGCTGCGGGATGCTGGTGATGCAGCTCGGGGCCGGCTGATGCTGATGCTCCGGCTCAGGGCTGTGGGATGCTGATGCGCCGGATTGGTGCTGCGGGTGCTGATGCTCCGGCTCAGGGCTGTGGGATGCTGATGCGCCGGATTGGTGCTGCGGGTGCTGATGCTCCGGCTCAGGGCTGTGGGATGCTGATGCGCCGGATTGGTGCTGCGGGTGCTGATGCTCCGGATCGGGGCTGCGGGTGCTGATGCGCTCGGCTGGGGGAGCCTCATGCTCCAAGGGGAGCGGGGGAAGGAGGGAGGCAGGAGCCGTCCCCGCTTCACCCGGGGGCGGAGCTGCGCTCCCACCCCCAGCCCAGGTGGAGCCCGGGGCGGCCCCGCTCTCAGACCCCGCTCCGCGGTCCCACCAGCGCCCAGAAATGCCCCTTTTCCCCCCAAAGGAGCGGTGAGTCGGGGCCGGTCCCCGCCGGGAAGCGCCGGGTGGGGGGACACGACACACGGCTGTGCTCGGGGAGGCTGCAGCGCAGCCCCGGGGGATGCGGCAGGGCCGGGGGGGCTGCGGGGATGGGATGGGGAGGGGGATGGATGGGATGGGGATGGGATGAGAGGGATGGATTGATGGGATGGGGATGGGATGGGATGGGGATGGGATGGGATGGGATGGGATGGATGGATGGGATGCCCACCTGCCCTGTGTGCCTGGGCTGCCCGGGGCTCCTGCAGCCAGCGCGGGGGTCACGGTGGGAGAAGCTGGCAGCGTCCCTCATCCCTCCTCGGTGGGTCTCGGGGTGCGTTCGGGGGTTTGGTTTTTAACATAAGTTCCCAAGGAAAGTTGCCAGCTCTGGGGGCTGAGAGTGTGGGACAGGGAGAGACCCCCCCCCCCACGCACCTCATCCCCGGAGCCCCCGAAGTCTCTGTGCCCTCGCTGCCCGGGCGAGCAGAGGCATCTTCTCCTCGCCAGCCCCGGGAGCTGCGGCAGCGGGAGAGCAGCTCCTGTCCCCTCTGAATCCCTGGGGCTGGATTTCCCAGGAAGGAATTTGAAAGGCAGGTTGAGGGGAAGGCAGAGCCACCTGGGTGCGACAATCACAGGGAAGAGCTTAGTTAACATCAAATGCCATCATAAATCCCTTCCCCGGGACACTTTGCACCTTCTTTTGCACACCCGGGGAAGGCTGAAGGCGCTTTGCTAACAGGGAAACGCCACTGGCTTCGGTTCCAGTGCTGAGCACTGCAGGCAGCCCACGGCTCTCCGGCTGATGCCTTGGAAACGTGATAAGCTGCTGCTTAGAAAAGGACGTTTTGGGGCAGAAAAAGCTTTGAGTGAAGCGGCAAGTTGGCAGCGTTCTTTGTGATCTCCAAGAGAGCTTGGAAAGAAGCCGGGTTTATTTGGAGAGCTTTTCCTTTCTGCGCTGAAAAGTCGCTCCTGAAAACTTCAGCGTTTTCAGGTTAAGAGCCACCAGGAAACGTTTGAAAGAGATGGAGCCTCTTTCTTGGGCACGGCGTTTCCTCAGGACGTAGAAAAGGCTGTTTTGGGTGAAGCTCCGCGGTGTTGCACTGCTGAGCTGGCAGCGTGGCTCCAGCTGGGCTCAGGCTCTACGTGACGTGAGTTCAGCACGTTCTCAGGCAGCGCGTGGCTCTTTATCCAGGCACATGGAGGTTTCTGCCTGAGGAAGGAGGTTGTGGGACGAGATGAGCATCTCCCAGCCCTGCCTCAGCCCCGCTGACCTTTTGGGTCAGTGATTACATTTAGAACCCCCCTCCTCTGGCCATTGCCCCAGGGTGGGTGTGTGGCCCTGGTTCAGGGAGCCCCTGGCTGCTCCAGGGCTGATGGTGTGAGCTGTACCGTGCTGTGATTTCCACCTTTGCCTGCTGAAATCCAGCCCTGGATGGTCTGGGAGGTGTCGATCACCCCCAGAGGGCTGGAATAGAGGTGAGCTGGCAGGTGGTACCCAAATACCGAGTGACTGCCCATCCGAGGATGGGATCTGGGCTCTTTCTCTCACACAATGAGATGGCTTCGGGCTGCACGGAGAGGGTTTGGGGGGGGTCTCTGAGAGGGAGGTTTTAAGTAGGCTGCTGAGATGTGTCCCCGGGGTTCCCCAGACTGCACAGTCTGTGGGATCACAGCAGCAGCAGCAGCCTGTGGTTCTTGGTCTCCCGGTGCAGTTGCCAGAGCCAGGGCTGGGGGGGAATTTGGTCCCGTTCGTGATGGATTTGCTTGTTGAGTGTTTGCGGGGGATCCCAAACCCCCTTTTTGCATTGCAGGAAACACCCAGCACTGGTGAATCCCCCCTGTCATCAGCCGGTGCCTTTGCTGGGATCCGTCTGGGAACAGCAGCATCCTTACGCTTAGGATGGATCTCGGGTAGGACTCACCTAGGAAAACCCCTTCGGGGAGGAAGGCGCTCGGGCTTCCCCGCCGCGGGGCTGAGCAGCAAAGGGCAGCATCCGACCCTCAGCAGCCGGGCTGAGGAGCCGAAGGTGCAGGGCAGCCCCTTGGGCTGGGGCTGAGGGAAGCAGCCGGAGGCAAAACCACGATCGGAGCTGGAAAAGAGGTTCAGAAAAGCTCTGAAAAGCTCTGAGACATCCACGCAGAGGGTGATTGAAAACGCCACCGGTTTAAAGCTGCCCAGGTAAATCGCGTGGCTCCGTGTCTCGGCGTGGC
>WBNH01001471.1:61108-103859 GCA_013401255.1 Urocolius indicus
GGTGGGGGGGGGGGAGCAGCGCTTCAGCATCCCCGCTGCAAAACAAAACACCCCGAGAAGGCAGCCGTGTGTTATGTGATGTTTGCCCTCTGTCCTCAGCCCCGCACTGCAGGCTGCCATGGAGCACGGTCCCCTCGGCACTCACCGCCTGAGCCGTGAGTACTCCGCAGCCAGCCCCGGGGACGGGGTTTTTGGGGTACAAGCGGGTCGGGGCTCGCTGGTTGGTGGGAGCCTTTGGCTGAGCACCCGGCTCGGTTTCGGTACAAGGAGCAAAAACTCCGCGAGCATCCCAGCGCCGGGACACGGGGCAGATGCGAGCAGGGGATGCGGGATCCCGGCCCCGCTGGGCTTTGTGCCTTGGAGTTAGTGTAGTAGGAGCCAATCGAGGGTTCTTTTGCTCCCAACCCCGGCCGTGGCAGGAGCTTGTGAGCATCTTGGAGCCGGCCACCACCCCCGGAGCGCCCGAGAAAGCTGCGGAGCTTCAGATAAACCCCACCAACCCCATCCCTCTGCAGCCCGAAAGGGTTTGGGCTGGACGGAGGGGTGGGAAAAGCGAGACCCGACTCTCCCCCCACCACCCCCCGCCCACCCCCACGCGAGGCTTTAACCCGTGAGACCCCTCTGGGGTGCTCCTGAGCTCTCCGGAGAGTCCTGGCGCTCTGCGTGCGAATAGTCGGCTCCTCTCCAGCCGTCCCTTTGCTGTGGCTGAGCCCGGCGTGGGCTTTCCCTGGCCTGGAAGCTGCTGCTGAAGGAGGGAGCGGGCGGTGTGACGCGGGAGGGCTCGAGAAATCTCCCCCCCTACGCCCCCCCCCCTCCCCGCTCCCCAGCCCCGTTTTTGTCCGTTCCACCGAGCGCTCGGCGTTGGCTCAGGCGCGGCTGCTGCAATGCAGCAGCATCTGCTCCGTGCGCCCGCCGCAAGCCCCGGCCTTTTCCTCCCTGGATCATTCCCCGCAGCGTCCGTGCGGGGCTTCCCCTCCCCGCTTCAAAAAGCTTTGGTTTTTTTCCCCATTGCTGGGTTTTCTTGGCATCCCCAGCCCGTGGGAAGCCGCGCGGCAGCGGGGATGTCCCTGCAGGGAAAGGGATGATGCAGCCGTGCCCTGGGCACGTCTGAGAGAGGGATGGGACACACACACACACACACACACACCCCCCTCCCTCCCCTCCCCACAGTGAGGACTGGCATGTTTCTGGCTTGCCAAGCTGCTGCCTCAGGGCTGCCCTTTGCTGCCCATCCCAGGGGGGACACCGCGGCTTCCCTCTGCCCTCCCCAGTCTGATCCCGTCCCGTCAGATTCCAGCTGGGTCTCTGGAGGGGGAGCAGCAGTGGATGAAGCCTCTGCCCGTGCCCGTTGCCCGTCTCACGCTGCTTCTCGTCCCCTCGCAGCCACCAGCAGCCCCCCAAGGTGGGAGATCGGCATCTACGCCGCCGGCGCCTTGGTGCTGCTCGGAGTGGCTGCCGTCAACCTCTGGAAGCTTTGGCGTTCCGGCACTTACCCGGCACCTTCCCCCTTCCCCAACTACGATTTCCGATACCTGGAGCAAAAGTACGGGGCGACGTGTTCAGATGCCAAGCTCAAGGTAAAAGGGCAGCGAGTGCAGCTCAGCGCCTGTCCCTCGGTCACACGCGAGATGCCGCAGGGGCCGGAGCATCCCCTGCATCCTCTTATGGTGGGGGAAACGCCAAGGGCAGCAACCTGGTGCTGCGGGAGGAGGGTGCTGGGGGTCAGACGGGGTCTGGGAGCTGCAGGAGGTGCCGGGGGTCAGACGGGGTCGGGGAGCTGCAGGAGGTGCCGGGGGTCAGACGGGGTCGGGGAGCTGCAGGAGGTGCCGGGGGTCAGACGGGGTCGGGGAGCTGCAGGAGGTGCCGGGGGTCAGACGGGGTCGGGGAGCTGCAGGAGGTGCCGGGGGTCAGACGGGGTCGGGGAGCTGCAGGAGGTGCCGGGGGTCAGACGGGGTCGGGGAGCTGCAGGAGGTGCCGGGGGTCAGACGGGGTCGGGGAGCTGCAGGAGGTGCCGGGGGTCAGACGGGGTCGGGGAGCTGCAGGAGGTGCCGGGGGTCAGACGGGGTCGGGGAGCTGCAGGAGGTGCCGGGGGTCAGACGGGGTCGGGGAGCTGCAGGAGGTGCCGGGGGTCAGACGGGGTCGGGGAGCTGCAGGAGGTGCCGGGGGTCAGACGGGGTCGGGGAGCTGCAGGAGGTGCCGGGGGTCAGACGGGGTCGGGGAGCTGCAGGAGGTGCCGGGGGTCAGACGGGGTCGGGGAGCTGCAGGAGGTGCCGGGGGTCAGACGGGGTCTGGGAGCTGCAGGAGGTGCCAGAGCTGCTGCCGCTGCAGCTTGAGCCCGAGCAGGGGCTGTGCTGCATCCAAACCGGCACCGGCACATCCCACCCACACCCGGCTCCTTCCCGCAGAGGGTCGGGGTCCCATCACCGCGTTTTCCTTTCCCTGCAGCGAGGGGCGGCCCCGGGCTCGCAGAGGCCACTGGAGAAACCTTCCCCCAGCCGCAGGAGCAGCCTCCGGACCGACGACACCTTCGAGAGCATCAACGAGCTGGGGAGCCTGGAGCTGATGAGCAAAGACCTGGGCTTGGCCCACTACGGCCCGCTGAAGAAATCCATCTCGGCCGACTCCCTGAGCTCCATCTCGTCCATCGGGAACAATTTCGGGCAGGATTTCACGGTGGGGCAGGTGGAGGTGTCCCTGGAGTACGACAGGAGGTCGGCGACGCTGCACGTGACGCTGCTGCAGGGCAAGGACCTGCTGGAGAAGGACGACGCTCGCTTCGAGTCCTGCTTCATGCGCATCAGCCTCCTCCCGGCGGAGCAGATCGTCGGCATCTCCCGGGTGAGCCCCCCGTGAGCCCCTCGGGTACCGAGCCCACGTCACGGTGGTGTCGGGACCATCCCCTCCCCACAGTGAGTGCCAGGACCATCCCTTCCCCATGGTGGTGTCGGGACCATCCCCTCCTCATGGTGGGTGCTGGGACCATCAACTCCCCACGGTGGGATGATGGGACAATCCCCCTCCTCATGATGGGTGCTGGGACCATCCCTTCCCCACAGTGGTGCTGGGACCATCCCCTCCTCACAGTGGGTGCCATGACCATCCCCTCCCCACGATGGTGTCAGGACCATCCCCTCCCCACAGTGGGTGCCAGGACCATCCCCTCCCCATGATGGGTGATGGGACCATCCNATGGGACCATCCCCTCCCCACGATGGGGAGAGGGCCGTCCCCTCCCCACGGTGGGGGCTGGGACAATCCTCCTCCCCACAGTGGGCGCTGGGACCATCCCCTCCTCACTGTGGGTGCCATGACCATCCCCTCCCCACGGTGGGGGCTGGGACAATCCTCCTCCCCACAGTGGGCGCTGGGACCATCCCCTCCTCACTGTGGGTGCCATGACCATCCCCTCCCCACGGTGGGGGCTGGGACAATCCTCCTCCCCACAGTGGGCGCTGGGACCATCCCCTCCTCACTGTGGGTGCCATGACCATCCCCTCCCCACGGTGGGTCCCAGGACCATCCCCTCCCCACGGTGGGTGCTGGGACAATCCTCCTCCCCACAGTGGGTGCTGGGACCATCCCCTCCCCACAGTGGGTGCCAGGACCATCCCCTCCCCACGGTGGGTGCCAGGACCATCCCCTCCCCACGCAGGTGCAGCGCAGCGCCGGTGCCGTGGTGTTTGACGAGCGCTTCTCGGTGCCGCTGGACCCCGCGGCGCTGGGTGACCACGCTCTGCGCTTCTCGGCCTTTGGTGTGGACGAGGACGAGCGCAGCGTCAGCACCGGCCTGGCCGAGCTCAGGCTGTCGGACCTGGACCTTCCAGCGCGGCCCTTCAGCGCTTGGCTGTACCTGCAGGACACCAACAAGGCGAGCGGGGGGGAGGAGGGGGGGTGGTCTGTCTGTCTGTCTGTCTGTCTCCTCCCAGCCCGGGGTTTTGGGTGACGGGTGACGTGTCCCACAGGCGCTGGACACGGTCGGGGAGATCCTGCTGTCCCTCAGCTACCTGCCCACGGCCGAGCGCCTGACCGTGGTGGTCGTCAAAGCCAAGAACCTCGTGTGGAGCAACGGCAAAGCCACCGCAGGTGAGGGGAGGGGGGTTGCGGGGGGTCCCGGGGCTGCCACGGGCTGGGGGTTGGGCCCCATCCTGCTGCATCCTCCTGCGTGACACGGGGACGTGTTGGAGTGGCTCCTGCTGGAGGTGGCTTCCCCCCACTTTCCTCTGTGTCACAGGGGAGATGTGTGAGTGACCTCGGGGTCTTGTCTCCCCTCCACCCCGAGCAGATCCCTTCGTCAAGGTGTACCTGCTGCAGGACGGGAGGAAGATCAGCAAGAAGAAGACGGCGGTGAAGAGGGACGACACCAACCCCGTGTTCAACGAGGCCATGATCTTCTCAGTGCCAGCCATCGTGCTCCAGGTCCATCCCAGCCTTGGGGGTGGGGAGGGGGGGAGGCACGTCCCACCACTCCTCGAGGTCCTCAGACCCCCGGGAGGGCTTCTTGGGGTATGGGGGGTCCTGGGGGGATGGCAGGAGCTGGGGGGTGGTGTGAGCATCTGTGGTTTGGGAGGATGGGTGCACGGGGCAGGGGGAGNGGCCTCGTGTGGTCTGGTGGGTGGGTGGGTGGGTGGGTGTGTTGGGGGTCGCACAGGGTGGGTGTCAGCAGCGCCGGGGCCGCTCGGTGTGACGGGCTCGTGTCACCGGCAGGATCTGTCCCTGAGGGTGACGGTGGCTGAGTGCGGCGAGGACGGACACGCAGACAACACGGGCCACGTGCTGATCGGCCCCGCGACCGGCAGGACCGGCGTCACGCACTGGAACCAGATGCTGGCCACGCTCAGGAAACCCGTGTCCATGTGGCACCCGCTGCGGAGGAACTAGGCTGCTGCCGGGGGGAGCCTGGGGTGCCCCTGCCCCAAGCTGCCCCTGCACAGAGCTGCCCCAGCCTGGAGCTGCCCCAGCCCGGAGATGCCCCAGCCCGGAGCTGCCCCTGCATGGAGCTGCCCCAGCCTGGAGCTGCCCCAGCCCGGAGCTGCCCCTGCACGGAGCTGCCCCAGCCTGGAGCTGCCCCAGCCCGGAGCTGCCCCTGCACGGAGCTGCCCCAGCCTGGAGCTGCCCCTGCACAGAGCTGCCCCTGCATGGAGCTGTCCTGGCATGGACGGGGCTCAACCTGGGCAGGAGCCGCTGCACCGGTGAAGCCCCGCGGGTCGGACTGGGCCGGGTTGGGCTTCTCGGGGGCTCCTACGGCACCCGGAGACCCGAGCGGCTCCTGGTCCGAGTCTGTCCCACCCCGAGAGGAACCCAAACCTGCCCCGACCCCCTCCCGGCGGGGAGGGCTCCTGGGGAGGGGGCTGCACGCCTGGAAGGTGTTTTTTGGTTGAATGGGGCGGGTGGGAATGGGGAGGGGGGTTCATAAAGTGCCGCCCAGCGTTGTTCCTCTCGTGTGCGTGGGTTTTGTGTTGGGGTCTTGGTGTGCTGCCCCGGGGCTGGAAGGGTTCCAGTGAGAATGGAAATGGGCAGAAGCAAAGGCACAAAAAGCAATGGGGGGGCTGCAGAGGGTGTCAGCACCTGAGGAGTGGTGCTTGAGCTCAGATCCAGCCTGAGTCATTCCCTGAAGGCCCAAAGGCGCTGGGGAGCAGCTTTTCCCACCCTGACCCGTTCCCTCGGGGCTGCTCCAAGGGCAGGGAGATGCCTCATCTTGTGCCTGGGGGGGTTATTTCTTACAGCCCCTGGTGCCAGAGTCGGGATTTCATCTGCTCACCCCAAGCTCCCTCACTCGATCCAATGTGTGGGTGCAAGAGGGGACGTGTCTCAGCCCTGTGACCAATTCCATCGTGTTTAAACCCAACTCTTGTTTCAGGGGAAAAGCTCTTGGATCCTGTGTGCTCAGGGCCCAAGCAAGGACCAGCCCCTGGGGCAGGTTTGGGCATTCCAGGAGCTGATGCTCACTCTGTTTTTGGGAGGGTGGTGGGTGGAGGGCTGTGAGGAGCATCCCCCTGGCAGGGGCTGGGGGGCTGAGGCCAGGCTGGGAGTTCAGGGCTGTCTGGGGCTCTTTGCAGGGACTGAGCCTGGTCAGGGATGGGGCTGCTTGAATGAAAACAGGGGTGAATGAGCCTTTTAGCTCTGCTTAGTGACCCCAACAGCTGAGCTACCTGAGCTGGCTGCAGCTCTCCTGCCTGCTCAGCTGCCATGACTCTGCAGCCCCTCGCTGCTCCCTTCCCTTCCCACTCTTTCCCTTCCCCAGTCTGTGCTCAGCACCACTCACCAAGGCACAGATTGGCCTCTCCCACACTCTGTCCCTCCTCCTCCTCCTCCTCCTCCCCCTGCTTCCCTCCAGGGCCCATCTGCTGCCGTGGGGCCGGGGCCAAGCGCTGAGGGAGGTGAGGGCAGGTAGGGTCAGGCTGGGGCAGCAGGATGAGCTTTCCTGAGGCAGGAGCAAGGTGGGTTTTTGGAAGCTGTTGCCAAGTGGGTCTCACAGGTTTGGTGGGTTTATTAGCCCATCTCATCCAGCTGCTGGGATGAGCCAAAGCTCCTGCAGGCTGCTGAGCCCTGGGTCAGGAGGAGATGAGCTGTGCCCTGCCCCAGTGCCAAGACCAGCTGTGGGCAATGTATGGGATGCTGAGCACCGAAACCACGAGGCAGGTGCAGCTGGAGGCTTTTCACTGTGCCCCTCTCCAGCCCTTCCTCTGCAGCAGCAGCTCAGGCTGTGTGTGCACAAGCCGTGGCTGCCTGAGCTCCTCAGGTGAGACCTCGGGGCAGGGCTGGGGAAGGGGGATGCAGAGACACAACGTGGGACACGGATGAGTTTTTGGAGAGGGCACGGGGCCAGGTGAGGGAGGTACAGGCTCCCTCCTGCCCGGGAGGGCTGCACAGGACAGAGGAGAGTCCTTTGGGGTGGGTTTAGTCCCAGCTCACAGCCGTTTATCCCCATAGTGCGGCAGGAACGGACAGGACAAGCCCAGCCACAGCCCAGTGCCTCGACGTTTAATGTCTGTCTGGTGTTCCCAGCCCTTGTGCACAGCCCCAGCCCTCTGTGCACAGCTCCCAATCTGCTGTGGGGGGAACAGGGACGAAGCTGCTCCCCTTCCCCTGCCCTCGGCTTCAGGAGCCCCAGGGGCTGCTTATCCAGGCTGCCAGGGCCCCAAAAGCAGAGCTCCCTCTCCCCTGGCTCCCAGCCTGACACCCCCAGCGTTCCCACCCTTCACTTCTCCTTCTCTTTCCTTTTGCCCTTCCTCTGGCTGCTCAGGTCGCTGAGTTTCTTGTCCAGGCGCCGCTGCAGATGAGCTCTCCTGGCTGGCTCCAGGGGCTTGTCCCTGGGGCTGCTGCCGGGGCACAGCCCGTCCCTGCGGAGCTGCTGCCGCGCTTGAGCCTTGGCCTTGGCCCCACAGCCGTGTACCTGGGGGGCACAGAACAGGCCCGGGGGTCAGGATGGGCGCTGAGGGGCGGAGGGTGGGCAGAGGGGGGCAGAGAGCAGGCCGAGGGGGCAGGATGGGCACTGAGGGGCACCGGATGGGCACTGGGGGGCACAGAACAGGCCCGGGGGTCAGGATGGGCGCTGAGGGGCGGAGGGTGGGCAGAGGGGGGCAGAGAGCAGGCCGAGGGGGCAGGATGGGCACTGAGGGGCACCGGATGGGCACTGGGGGGCACAGAACAGGCCCGGGGGTCAGGATGGGCGCTGAGGGGCGGAGGGTGGGCAGAGGGGGGCAGAGAGCAGGCCGAGGGGGCAGGATGGGCACTGAGGGGCACCGGATGGGCACTGGGGGGCACAGAACAGGCCCAGGGGTCAGGATGGGCACTGGGGGTACAGAACAGGCACAGGGGTCAGGATGGGCACTGGGGGGTCACAGGATGGGCACTGGGGGGCACAGAACAGACATGGGGCTCAGGAAGGGCACTGAGGAGGGACTGGGCACTGGTAGCCTGGGCCAGGGCTCCCTGCCCTCAGCACCAAAGGAGTTTCTCGTTGTGTTTGAGTGGAACTGTTTGTGTCCCAGCCTGTGCCTGTTCCCCTTGTCCTGCCACTGGCCACCACAGGAAAGTGTCCCCCCCGCCTCCTGACACCCACCCTTTAGGTACTTGTGTGGCTGAGGTTCCCCCCTGAGCTCAGCCTTCTCTCTTCAATGCCAGGGCCAGGTAAAGACGGGCACAAAGCAAGAGGAGGGGAGAAGGAGAAGCTCTGGGGAGGAGATGTGCAGAGCCCAGGTGTTGCCCTGCAGCTCCAGCACAGCCTCTGCCAGAGCGTTGTGCTTTGCACTCCTGGGCAAGCAACTCACCCCCAGTCCCTCCCCACGCAGCCTCCCCACGCAGCCCCACGCGGGTACCTCGGGGAGGTGGTGCTGGAGGCAGAAGCAGGTGCTGCAGAGGGGGCAGAGCTGCCCCAGGGCCGTGGTCCTGCCTGTGCAGCCGGGGAAGCCGCAGGTGCCGGCAGCCGCTGCTGCAGCCGCCAGCAGAGCGTCCACGTCGTCCTCTGCCACGCTGCTCCGGCCCGATGCCGGTCCTGGGGAGGGCACAGGGAAGAGATACAGCCCTTCAGCCAGCTCCTGGCAGGGAGAGGGCAGCCCCAGGGCAGCCCATGCAGCCTGCAGCTCCAGCCTGGGCTGCTGGGGACGGGGCCAGGGCGCAGCCGCCCGCGGTTCAGCCTGTGTCAGTGAGCTCTGGGCTGTGGCCACAGGCCCTGGGGAGAGCTGGAGGCTGCAGCGTGTCTGGGGGCCTCTCTCTGCTGAAAGGGAGCAGGGGAAGGGATCACTGATGGCAGCTCCTGGCTTTGTTTTCCCCTGCCTCTGTGTTCTGGAGGCAGCCACATCCCTCAGTGTG
The DNA here is from genome assembly GCA_013401255.1 of Urocolius indicus. Lineage (NCBI taxonomy): Eukaryota > Metazoa > Chordata > Aves > Coliiformes > Coliidae > Urocolius > Urocolius indicus. The sequence goes on from WBNH01001471.1 coordinate 69,920, forward strand.
GGCCAGGCACTCCCCTGAGTTCCTCTCCGTGCATTTGAGAGCCTCCAGCCTATCATCTGAGCCTCTCTTCCAGGGAAAGGGTCCCTGTTTTTCTTTCCACTTAAGAAACCTGCCTCCAGAACCCCTCTCCCTCTGATGCTGCAGCCAGCTGATGCAGCACTGCTGCCGGTTCCCATCAGCAGAGCTCCCCAGAAGCCACATCCACACAAACCCCAAGGCCCGGGGGCAGAAGCTGGGCTCTGTTCCAGGCTTACTGGTGCTGTTGGGACACCCTCTGACATACCTTTGCCTTTGCTTTTGTCTTTTTTCCTGCTGCTGCTGCCCTGAGGGTGGGCTCTGGGCTCATGAGCCCTCTTGGCTGCCTCCTGCTCCTGCCTGGCTTTGTCCCTCTGAACTCTCTCCAGGTGCAGGGCTCTCAGGTCCAAGTTCCCCTGGCCCTTGTTGCCTCCCCTGGGCTCTGCAGGGCCAGGAGCATCGTGGCTGGTGTCTGCAGGGCCAGGAGCATTGTGGCTGGTGTCTGCAGGGCCAGGAGCATCGTGGCTGGTGTCTGCAGGGCCAGGAGCATCGTGGCTGGTGTCTGCAGGGCCAGGAGCATCGTGGCTGGTGTCTGCAGGGCCAGGAGCATCGTGGCTGGTGTCTGCAGGGCCAGGAGCATCTTGGCTGGTGTCTGCAGGGCCAGGAGCATCGTGGCTGGTGTCTGCAGGGCCAGGAGCATCTTGGCTGGGGTCTGCAGGGCCAGGAGCATCTTGGCTGGGCTCTGCAGGGCCAGGAGCGTCCTTTCTGTGCCGCAGCCGTGTGCTGGGGGTGGTGCCAGTGGTCGCCGGGGGCTCGGGAGGCTCCTTCTTGCTGACGCTGAGGTAGCGGGCGCTGCCCTGGCCGCTGCTGCCGTGCTGCAGCCCCAGCTCCTCGGCCATCAGGTGCAGCAGCAGCCGCTGGTGGGAGCTGAGGCTGGGGGGAAAGTCCAGCCGCACGTCGCTGCTCTCCAGGAACTCCTCCAGCCTGGCCCTCAGCCCCTCAGCACCGTCCCCCACCACCGCTGCCGGGCTCCCGGTTCCGTCCCGGTGCCGCTCGGCCTCCGGCCGCTTCCCCGTGCCTTTGGCCGCTCTGCGCTTGGGGGCTGCGGGGGGCTGCGGGGGGCGGCGGGACGGGGCGGCCGAAGGGCCGTAGCCGGTGGGGCTGAGGTCGGGCAGGTACTCGAAGGCGCTGCGCTGCTGGCCGTGCTGCGAGGCGTGCTGCAGCAGGCGCTGCAGGAACGGGCGGCCGCTCACCGTGCGGCTGTCGCACACCAAGGCCACGTGGCGCCGGGCGCGGGTCACGGCCACGTTCAGGCGACGGTCCTCGCACAGAAAGCCCAGCTCACCTGCAGGGGGGAGCAGGGGCAGCGTTGGCAGCGGGCACGGCACGGCCCCAGGCCTGCAGCTGCACAGAAACACCCCAGTGCTGCGGCTGGAGGGGCCCTGCAGAGCTGCCCCAGCCCCAGCCCCTGCTCCAGCAGCTGCCCCTGGCTCAGGGAGCACAGGAACGTGTCCAGGGGAGGTTGGAAACCTCCTGAGGAGCCTCCACACCCTCCCTGGGCAGCCTGGGCCAGGGCTCCCTCACCTCAGCACCAAAGGACTTTCCTCTTGTCTTCAAGTGGAACTGTTTGTGTCCCAGCCTGTGCCTGTTCCCCCTTGTCCTGCCACTGGCCACCACACAGCAAACCCTGGCCCCAGCCTCCTGACACCCACCCTTTAGGGACTGAGCAGCATTGCTGAGGTGCCCCTGAGCTCAGGCTTCTCTCCTGCAGCTGAGCAGCCCCAGGGCTGCAGCCTTTCCTCCTCACACACACATCCTATCCCCTCAGCATCTTGTAGCCCTGCCCTGGCCTCTCTTTGGCCCTGGTGATGGAAGGGTTGCTTGGCTGAAGGGCAAGAGTCAACATTCACTTGGTCTCTGGTCCCTGACTCGTGCTGTTACCTTCACCTTCCTGCCTCTGTTCCCCACCCACAGGCCAGAGCCTGAGCTTAGCTCCTGGGGTCAGATTGAAGATGGATGGAACATGGAGAGGAGATTCCCCTGGTTGGGCCACGACACGAGGTGAGGCCGAGACCTGGGAGCAAATGCAACGTGGAGCAGCGTGGGAGAGGCTCATCTTGTGACAGAGCAGGAACTGCAGGTAAAGAAATAACCCCTGTGCCCTACAACTCCCCCCACCTGCCCCCAAACTCCCATTCAGGCAGCTCTGCAAGGTTTGCTTCTGCTCTGTGCCTGTGCTCCCAAATGAAAGCAGCAAGAGATAGCAAAGGCAGAGCTGACTCAGCGAGGATCAGCTGGCAACAAGGGCAGGGTGGGTGGCTTTAGAGTTCCCAGTGGCTGGGGATAAAGAGGAGGCTGCTTGGGAAGAAATGAAGGTCTGTGCCAGTGCAGTGAGCAGCCTGGCTCCAACCCTGGCTCTCAGCAGGCTGCTGTGCCCTGCCTCTGGGGATCAGGCTGTGGCTGAGCCCCTCTCCATGCTCTGCAGCTCACAGAACCATTCCGTCTGGTGTGTTTTCAGCTGCCTGCAGGGGCGAGTCCAACCCCTCTGATCAGGGAAGGGCTGCAGCGGGACAGGCACTGCTGGCCACGGGCCCTGCCTGCCTCTGAGCTGGGAAATGCAGCTGACAAAGGGCAGGGATTGCTCCCAAGGCCACTAACAACACCTCCTGTGCCCCAGGCAGACCAGAGCTGTGCCCAGAGCCGTGGCCCAGCTCCAGGAGCAGCCCCACATGCCCCTGCCTGAGCTGGTGGCCCCCAAACCCCTCCTCATGGCCCATGGGGTGAGGGGTGGCCCATGGAGCAGCCCTGTGTGCCCCTGCCTGAGCTGGTGGCCCCCAAACCCCTCCTCGTGGCCCACAGCCTGGCTGATGGAGCCCCACAGCTCCAGGACAGCAGCTTTTTTTCCAGCTATTAACTTTTGCTGCAGCTGCTGACAGGAAATAACTCGATTTTCTGCTCCAGATTTCGCTCCCAGAGCAGCATTTGCTGTGCATGGACTGGCAGTGCCAGCTCCTGCTGGCTTTTTTCCAGGGACATGAACCACAACAGGCTCCAAACCCAAGAAAAAAAAACCCCAGATTCTCACCTTTTGCCAGGAGTGCCCAGCACTCCAGTAAATGTGGTGCTAATGTGACATGAGCTGCTCTTGGGACCCTTGTTTAAATAATTTCTGTGGCCTCAAGAGCCAGGAAACCTTCAAACCACGCAGCCTTGGCTTCATTTTCAGCTGCTGCCTGGCATGGGAGCCTTCCCCAGCAGATCTTTTTGTTCATTAGAAAACCTAAAGGCTGAACAGGAAGGTTCTTGCCAGTAACTCCATCCAGAGCAAAGTGCTAGAGACTGTCAGGGCTGCACTAAACCACAGCACCCGGCACTGTGGGTGACCTCAGAGCAATCAGCACAGCTCCTATTTGCTCCCCTTTCCCCAGGGGTGTAACTCCCCAGCAGGGCTCTCTCACCTTTCTTGTTGGATCTCACGAAGGACAGGATCACTGCCTCCTTCTCCCTTCCTTGGAAACCATCAACTGATTTGATCTCTAGGTCTGGATACCTGTGGCAGAGGTTCTCTCTGAGCATGTCCACCTGGAAAACACACAATGGGCGCCCTCTAAAGAAAAGCACGAGGTGAAGAGGGTTCAAATGGCACTGCCTGGGTGAAGCCCCCTCCTCTCAAACCCTCCAGGATGAGTGTTCACGTCTCCCAAAGGCCAAGAGCAGACTCCTGAGGCTGGGAGTGCAAATACCCACCCAATGGTTCATCCATCTATGGGCTCAAGCTGCTGAAGTGCAGCAAAACTGGCCACACAAGGTAATTAGGCCATTTGGCTCTGCCACCTTCCTCTCCTCTCTCTGGGGACGTTCTGGTGTCATTCCTGCACGTGCCAAGGTTTGTACCCATTGGCTCTGTGGGCATGCAGACAGCCAGAGGAGCTGCCAGGAGAGGGTCAGCTCACCTGCAGGTTGTAGGGGGATATCACAGCGATGTCTTTGGCCTTCACTCCGGCTTCCACCAAGGCCTGGATGTGCAGAGCAGCCAGCTGCACCTCCCCTAGGGCAGAGAGCAGAGGGGGTGGGACAGGGCTGGCAGGCACAGGCTGAAGCTGCCACCTCAGACAGGCTGTGCCCACCTCCCCTTAGCAGCGAGGAAAGGCTCCCCCAGCCCCAGCCCCTGCTCCAGCAGCTTCCCCTGGCTCAGGGGGCACAGGAACGTGTCCAGAGGGGGTTGGAAACCTCCTTAGGAGCCTCCACACCCTCCCTGGGCAGCCTGGGCCAGGGGAGCTGTTTGTGTTCCAGCTGATGTCCATCAGCCCTTGTCCTGGGGGTGTCACCCCAGCCTCCTGACACCCACCCTTTAGGGACTGAGCAGCATTGCTGAGGTGCCCCTGAGCTCAGGCTTCTCTCCTGCAGCTGAGCAGCCCGAGGGCTGCAGCCTTTCCTCCTCACACACACATCCCATCCCCTCAGCATCTTGGTGTCCCTGCACTGGCCTCTCTGCAGCAGTTCTTGAGCTTCAAAAGAGCTCTCTGAACAGCACTTGGCTTTGCCCTTCCCATCTTAACCCAAGGGATCAAGATAATCCAGGCAGCAGCTTATTCTCCCTCTGAAGTGACACCTTGGACCTCACTAAAAATCTCATTTTCTAGGCTGCAGCTGGAGAAAACTCCTCCACTCTCCCTTTTGATTCTGCCTGTTCAAGTCTCTGCATTTCTAAATGCCCATGACCAAAGAAACAAGCTCAGCTCTGTGTGCTCAGCCCCTCCAGGCCCTGCAGGCAGCCTGACACAGCCCAGGGGCTGCTTCAGAACCAGAGCATCATCTAGGCTGCAAAAGACTTTTAATATCATTGAGTCCAGCCACAATGAGGCCAAGCTGAACCCAGGGGTGAGCTGTTCTGCTGGTTCATTGCCTGGGCTGACCTCACCCTCCGTCTTACAGCAAAACACGGGTGTAACATGCAAGGGTCTGCAGTGTGCTGCTCCCAGGCTCTGGGAGGGTGCATTTCATCCCCTGCTCAAAAGCCCTTACACCAGCCCCTTTGGCTCCCTGGGTTCAGCAGGGCCAGGGGACTGGTGTGTGGAAAACTGAGAGGCACTGAGGCTCGGGTGGGTTTACAAACAAAAGAAGGCAAAAGACACTCCCAACTGCTAAAACCCACCCTTGTATCTGACAGTCTCTTTTTTTCCCTGTCTTGCCAGAGAGGGACTTGAAGCCTCAGGAATCTGCTGCTGGCACGAGATCTGCACCGGTGAGCAGAGAGGAAGGCAAATGCACCCCTGAAGCAGGCAGCCACGCTGCCAAGGAAGCACTTTGGCCAGGAAAGGCTGGGGCTGGGCCAGTGGGAAAGGCTTTCAGCAGAGCTGCCTCCACAGCGGGGTCGGGACGTGAGCAGAGTCAGGTGAAGCAGCAGATATCGGGCGGCCCATGTGCAACAGCTCCTGGCAAAGGCCCTCTGGGAGCCTGCTCAGAGCCAGCTGGCAGCAGTGGGGATGCCAGAGGGAATGCAGAGCAGCCTGAGCAGCATCCTCGAGCAGCAGAGCACAGGCACCCGCCTGCCCCCGGAGCTGGAGACGCAGAGGAGGCAGCACCAGCGCTTCCAGAGCTCTCCTGCTTTGCTGCAGTGGCTCTGGGGCCTCACTTTGCACTCAGGTTCCAGAGTGAAACCTCTTTTTCAAGGCAAAAACCATCAAGAAAGCCAATTGCTGAAGAAAATTCCCAGAGAAGAGCCCCTGGAAGGAGCAGAGGGCTGGGAGGCTGCTCTGGGCCACGTCTGCAGCCTCTCTGCCACAGGCCTGGGGTTACCTGGCCCAGCAGCCCGTGTGAAGTGTCTGTCACAGGGATCCCCCACCCTGCCCCAGGCCTCAGCATGCAGGAACATCTCTCAAGGACTCAAGGGCACGTGGCAGCCAGCATGGCCACCCCATCACCACAGCCCTGCAGCCACTCTGCTCTGAGCTCCAGCATCTGGGGACCCTCCTGCCCCTGCTCCCTGCCTGGAAGGGGACATCTCTGGGAGGCTGAGACCCTCGGCCAATCAGTTGTGGCCAACAGCATTTTTCCCAGTGCCAGTACCTGGGTTCCCCTTGGACTGTTCATCCTCCAGCTCCAGCTCCAGCAGGCCACAGCCAGCAGTGTCTATGAGCAGCCAGGGAGTGCTGGTCTCCTCGGTAGCTGTGACTCCCGGCAGGTCCCTGCACGAGGTGTGTGGGAAGGGTACAGTTAGTGACACTGGAAGGATGCCACAGGGACCATCTCTCCCTGCTCACCCCTCCCAGCGAGGACAGAGGGGAAACCCAGCTGGGTTCTGCTCCTGAGGGACAAGGCTGGTGCCTAACAGCAGCGTCCTGGGGGGTGGAACCACAGCAAGATTGGCCCTGGAGGTGGTCGAGAAGGACAGGAACTGAGGTTCCCCTCTTTCTGCTCCACCAAGCTTTGGTTCCCCTTTGCATCTGCCGCGCTGCTGCTCCTGAGGAGCACGTTGTGTTGAGCAATAAGCCAGCAGGGCCCTCCAGCTTTCAGCTGCAGGCTTCCTGGGGTTGGTGCCAGGACAGCAGCCACAGCCAGACCCAAGAGGCCCAGGGGGAGCTTTGCAGTGCCAAAGACCCAGAGCTGAAAAGCTATTATTGCTCTGCACCACAGCACTGCCACTTAAACGCTCTCCCAAAAGGCAAAGGCAGAGCTGAGGGCCCTGAGAGTGCCCCAGGGGCCAGGCAGCAGCACTGAGAGCTTTCTCAAGTGTGTGAGGCTCAGTGTCTCACTTCAATGGTCTTGAACAGGACAGAGATGCATCCCTAAGGAGATGTGGCGGCTGCTTTCTGGCTTTTCCAGTGCTGAGAGGGAGAGAGAGTGCCTGAAGTATTACCAGAGACTTGACAGCAGTGCTGTCAGGCACGAGAAGAAAGCGAGGACAAGGGACCACAGAGGAATTGGGGTTTCATGTCATTTCTACAGCTAAAGCTGCTGTATGAAAGGAAAATAACCAACACCAAAAGCTGTGTTTTAATGGCCAAGGGAGTTTCTTGGCTGAATTCCCAGCCTAGGGAAGAGGCTGGGTGATGGAGGGTAGGAACAGAAAGCCTGGAGATGTCAAGAGAGCTCTGAAGCAATGATGTGTTATGGTGCATCACATACCAATGGTGGAGAGCTGAGTCTCCAAATAAACAAAGGAGATGGCAGAGAGGAGGAGGAAGAGGAGGAGGAGGAGGATTGCCTCCAGGCAGGGAAGTGAGGGTAGAGGCATTTTCCAGTTTGAGACAAGGCCCCTGCTACAGCCTCTGCATTCAGGACCCTCCACTCCCCTGAGGTGCTTCTGCTTCCAAGAGAGCTTCTCCTGGAACTATCAGAGAAAACGACTTACTCCTTTCTTGCTCAGGCTGGGGATTCAGCAGAGCATTTGTCCTAAGCCAAGAAAACAGGTGAGATGCTCACAGGCATGAGGTGGTCATGGCCCAAGGTCCAGCCCCTGCATTACCTGGTCTCCTACAGAAGCACAGAGACCTCCCCTGGTCCGGGGCCTGAGCTGAGGGTTGCTGTGCTCACGTGAGCTGTCAGTGGGGCTGTGGGCTGGCAGGTTTGATGATGAGTTTGGACAGCAGTGCCTGCAGGATAAGGCCCTGAGCAGGGATTGAGCTGCACTGTGGGCTGGAAAGAAAAACCATTCCCTCCTTTCTCAGCTATAAAAACCAACCAGCTCACCAGAGGAACAAAGTTCCCTACGTTCAGCTTTTCAGTTGGTTTCCTGGTCAACGGTTTCAAGACATTTCTGGGTTTTGCCTGTTGTTCTTCACTAGTGGCTCTCTCACGTGTCCAAAGGTCAATGGAGAAATGAGTGTGGCCAGGAGCAGGAGCGCTGGAGTCCCTGTGGGGTGGGAGCTGCTGAGGGTGCTGGGGCTGTGCCCAGCACCGTGCTGGCTCTTCCCACCCACGTGCTGTTCACACTGCTCACAGCTGAGGCTGTTCTGAGACAAGTGTGATGAAGTGGTCTCTCCTGCTCTGCCCACAACTGCAGCTCTGACATGGAGAGATGCTTGGGGAAGAGGTTTTTTTTTTTCCTGACTACTAAATATTTGCCTTAAGAAGAAAGTGTTGCTAAAAATACCCTGAGAGCCTGCAGGCCAGCACTGGGGGATTTGATGCTTCTTCAAGGCCAACAGAGAGAATGAATGTTTTCCCACCCACCTCCCAGAGCTGCTCTGACTGCACTTGTACCAAAGCACCAGCCACTGACAGTCACAGCGTGTGCTGGCAAACAGCTGCCTGTCCCACCATGCCACAGCAACGAGGAGTCGCTGCCCTGAGTTAACCAAGAGAGGAGGAAAACACTGCACACAAGGAATGGATCCAGTGCTACAGCTGCTGTCCTGGCAGGAAACTGTCCAAGCTGCAAAGGGAACTTTGCTTTCTGATCTTGCCGATGCTGATGCTGGGACATACACTGGCCTTCGCTCTCATGTGTGGAAACACAAGAAAGGACTGATGTCTGGTCTCCTGAATGAGACAGCAGCACTGCTTGGGGTGTCACACACACTGCAGGGCAGGCCTTTGGCTATTCAGGTGTGAGGGGATTTGTTGTGTTGCTTACCACACCAAAGGAGGAAACAGAAGACAGGACTTATTGTCACACAGGAGGAAAGACAATCCCTCCCCTCCCCTGTTAGTGGTTCCTCCATGGAATAAAGGCTGAAAGAGCAAAGCTGTTGCAGGGGCAGGGGGAAGGGGCTGGGTCTGTGTGCTGTGGGGTCACAAGGAGCAGGGACTCACCTGAGCAGGTGCTGGGCCACGGCCGGGTGCGCGGTGAGGCGGCCGCCGTACATCTCGTGGGAGGCCCAGAGCATGATGGCCTGGTGCATGCGGTACTGCACCGTCAGCATCCTCACAGCCCGCTGGCACTGGCCCTGCCCCTCCAGCACACGCTCCATCAGGCTCAGGGCCAGGCCCTGGGCAGCAGCCCTGCAAGGGAAAAGCAGCTCAGGAGTGGAGGAGCCTTGGGCGTCTGCTCCTGCGGGCACGGGAACCAGACGTGGGCTTGAGCAGCTCCCGTGGTGCTGAGCTGAGATGCTGTCACAGCACCTGCAGTAGCTGCTCTGGGCCCTGCTCTGGTGCCATAACTTGCCTGGCTTCGTACTCTGCTCCACCTGGGCCCCGGCAGGCAGTGGAGAAGGAGCAGAAGGCTGCTGGGTCCCAGGTGTTATCTGCCGACAGGGTGAAGGCTTCTGCCTCGCACAGAGATCAGAGCAGCATGAGCACATCAGGGTAGGGGATGCCTGCTTCCTTCTCCCAGGGGAAAAGGGATGTTGTCACTCTAAGGCAAGAGATGCAAGAGGCTGTCCCTGTCTGTGGCAATCACCCCTCGCACTCTGATCTGCCAAGTGTGGCTGGAAGGAGTGAGGAGCCCAAGATCTCTACATGGGGAAACAGCTCCAGAGCAAAAGCCTCTCAACCTGCAAGCTCATGCTGTCAACATCCTGAGCCACACTGCTCATGAGCAGCTCTGCAGCCCACAAGCAGCTCTGCATCACATAACCAGCTCTGCACCCCCTAAACCAGCTCTGTACCTCATAACCAGCTCTGCTTCCCACAAGCAGCTCTGCAGCTGCCAGTGCAGCATTACACTGGTGTTGCTGCAAGCTCAGCACTGGCACCAGAAGCACCTAATGCATTAGCATCAGAGCTCGACCCCACATCTTGCAACTCCTGGTGCCAGCACAGACAGACCTTGCTAATGTGTGGAGACACTGCTCCAGCACTCTCACCACCCCCCCCACCCCCCTTGGCCACTCACCCCAGAACAAGGCACTAATGCATTTCAGCACTTCTTGCTTTATTACCCATTAAGAAAACCAACACTCCACCACTTCTGGCAAAGGGCCTGTAGCTTCTGTCTGTGACACAAATTAATAAAGCTCCTAATGAAATAAGCCCTTCAGGAGCCTAATTGCTTTGTGCTCACTGTGCAGAAAGGCTGTGTTAGAGGAGGAAGGACAAGAAGCACTGCACTTGGATTTTGTGTTTTAAGCATTTCAGAGCATAGAGAGGTTTCTTTTCCATGCTGTGCACCCAGTGCCTTGTACAGGACCGTGGGGTTCCAGAACATAAAGAACAAGCACAGAGATGATGGAATGATGACAGAGAACAGCTTGGGAAAATGACTTCTGTCAAGGCTGAGGAGCACAGCACCATCCCTTTACTGCCAGGGGAAGCATCACACCAGCACAGGCACCGCAGTGAGCAGGAGCCAGCCTGTCAGGGTAACAACAGGGCACTTGGGAAAGATCACAGCAGACTGCACATTCCCTAAACTGCAGAGGAGAAAACTGAGGGTGGATCTTTCTGAGAAGTCCAGTCTCATCAGTCCTTCTGGCTTAAACACACAGGGAAAAAACTGGTCACAAGCTCTGAATGGACACAAGTGCAGCACCTGGAGAGAGTTGTGCTCGTTCAAAGGCCACCACAACGTTAAGGAGCCATGAAGAGCTCGTGCAGGGGCAGGCTGGCAGCCCTGCACTGAGGAGACTCTGCTTTCTGCCACAGACGTTCCCAGCTGGGCCATGTGTTTTACTGCTGATCATAAACCACACTGAATCTGGGCCATGAAGCCTTCCCAGCTTCCCAGCATCACTATCAGTGGCACAGCTGCATGTACTCAGGTCCTTATGCTCCCAGCTGAGAGCAGGGGACACAAGCAAGGGGCAGGTGACAGCAGTCTATTAGAGGTGGGCTGGGCTTTTGAGAGCAGAGGGGATTAAATGGGGTGAAGGAGAGCAGGGGAGTTTGTTCCAGTGGGCAGGCATTAGCTGTTCTCCTTCCAGGCTCACAGCTGAATGAGGGAGCACAGACAGCCTGATCCTCCCAACTCTGCTCTGCCCCACATGGCAGCCTCCACCTCCTTGCTGTATCTTCTGGATGGATCCTGGACCTATCTATGGCTTTGTTTCTAGCCCACCTCCTGATGGAACCTCTTGGATGGACCCAGACCTGGTTCACAGCTTGCTGGAGCTGTTGAAGACCTCCCATTACCAATCCTTGGCTGTGCTCAGCCCCCATGAGACCGTGTCCTCTTGGCAACGATGCTGCTCCTGCTCGCTGCTGCCAGACACTGGCTGGATAAGTCCCATCAGGCAGCTCAAGGGAGAAGTGAATGATGCTAAAAGAAGAAGCTGTCAGCATCTTAAAGGGAAGCAGCAGGCTTACCAGCCTTACCAACCAAAGGTAATGCACCCTTGCTTTTGTCCTCTGCTTCCCCTGCCTTGGCTCACATATTCTTCCAAGAGCAAGCCTAAGACTGATTTCCATGCAGAGTGTCTCTTGCAGTGAAGCATGGGGGAGGCATTAAACCTCCCAGCAAGCATTAGAGGTAGTGCTCTTCCACACACCAACAGCACAGCTTCCACCACAGGCATCCCCGTGAGGTTAATGCTGAATTAATAATGAGGATATTCAACTGCTTGTGACTATTTCACCTGTTAATGAATCTCCTGTTATTTCACTGCTCAATTAATTCCTGCAGTGGTTGGATCCTGTGCCAGCACAGTCCTAAGAGCACTGGGCAAAAGGGGCATTTCACAAGTGTCCACTGCTCTGGAGGAATTACATTGGGAGAGGAAGCTGGTCAGACAGAATCATGCATCTGATGATGATGATGCACCAGCAGCAGCTACTTTGAAGTGCCTAAAAGTAAAGGTAGGAAAGGTAAAACTGCCAACCCCAGCCAAGAGCAGCCAGTACTTGCTGCTCACCTGGTTTCATCTTCCCCTCATATGCAGGAGGAGGGCAGCTTGCTCTTTCTAGCTCTGGGAGCTACCAAAGAAAGCTCAGGCCTGCCACTTGATCTTCAGTGACAGAGCAAATCATCAAACTACTGAGCATGGAGGACTAGCAGGTGGATTTGGGCTGGTGGGGAGATCCAGACTCACTGCTAACAAACAAGATGGGGAACATATTCCCAAGCTGTCTAAAACTAGTTGGGAGCAAAAGGTCTGGTGAGTGTCTGCGTGTATCTGAGGAGCATGAAACCACATAAATCAATCAAAGCCTTGATGTGGAGATGAATTAATGAGGATGTCAGAATGAGGATTCGACTGAAAACAAGGAAAACAAATGTTCCTGTCAGGCAGCAGAAAGTGTCCTGGTGTTGAGATGGCCCTGGGACTCAGCCAAAACCCAGCAGCAGGCTTGAAGCTGATGTCTGTGAGCTTTGGAGCAGGCTGATGAGATGGCAACAGCAGGGAGTGACTGGCATCTGCCATTGCTGGGGGATCCTGCAGGAGAAACACCCAGCACAGACAAGATGTAAGTGAATGTAGTATGAAGTGTGTGGGGATGCCCTCTGCACCCTCAGAGGATTCCAGCTCTTGTCAAAAAGCAAGGAAGAGGAGCACCCTTTGGGCCCTCCCCTAAAAGCCCCTTAACCTCAAATGGGCGATACCCCTGATAGCTGGTAACTGCTGCACAGTGGAGGAAAAGGCAGCCAGCTGAGCTGTGTGGAAGGCTGCTTGTCTGATCAGCCTGGCAGGATCACAGCTCTCCTGTGTGGCAGAGGCCTCCTGACGAGCAGGACTGACTTCACACACTGTAGTAGCAAACAAATCCTGCAGTCAGCCCAGATTCAATCCTGGCTAACTTTAGACCCTTCACTGAGGCCTGGAAATAGGAGTCCACCCACTCCAGGTCTGCTGTCATCAATGGAAGAGAAGGGGAAGGTGGGTGGAAGGGTTGCAGCCCTCTGCATGAATCATCCCTGCAAATAGCTTGTGGCTTCCTGGTAGCCGAGGGGCGGCTGGCAGGCGGCTCCCTGCCTCCAACATTTCTCTGCCAGCACCTTCCCAAGGTGGAGGCAGGAGGGATCTGCCTCCAGCCCTTCTCTGCCAGCACCTTCCCAAGGTGGAGGCAGGAGGGATCTGCCTCGTGTGGCACTGGCAGCCTGTGCTCTGTGCACAGCAAAGCTCTGTCACCTCCTGCCCCACACCACAGCTTGCATTTGGGCAGCTGTTCAGAGCTGGAAGGGAAAGAGCTGATCCTCTGTAAGGGTGCTTAGCTGAGCAGTAACTGCATTTCTCAAAGGAAATGCTTCTAATCGATCAGTTGGTAGCTTTTGCATCTACCCAGGAGGCTACTGGGGCAAACTCACTGCTGCAGCTGGACCTCCCTGAACCCCTTCTCTGTCCAGAGGGTTCCCAAAACAACCACAGAGCTTGGCAGGAAGAGAGAAACTCTTTGCTTTCAGCATGAGGCAGCTTTTGCTTTCTACCAGGGTAACGTGTGTCCTCCCAGGTATTTCCTCCAGGAACAAAGACTCTGCATTGTGCCCTTTAAACCCTTTCCAGATTCAAATGGTCCTTCCACTAGCTCTCAGCTGTTGGCAATCTGGAGAGAGAAGCTGTGCTGTTCCTAAGCAGAAGCTGGGACTAGAGGGGAAGAGGCCACATCAGTGCCTGCCTGCCGAGCACCCACCTTAACTCCTGTAAGTACACTGAACACCTATCAGTGCTGACACCCGTGGGGCTGCTACCAAGGGCTGGAAGGTGAAGCTAGAAGCAGCTCACACAGTTTTGTTTTCAACTTGTTCTGTCAACTTCTCCCACTTGTTTCCCTTCTCTGTTGGGAACAGTTTTGCTACCTGATTCTAGATGGCTCCCAGTAATGCAAGTGAGGCTCCAGCCCCCAACTAGTCCCTGACTGCTTCTTGCCCCCCCCCAGGCTAAATAACAGCAAAGATTACAGCTGCCCAGCCTTGGCCAGCCACTGCTAATGATTTACTCCCCATTCACAGATGGGGAAAGCCAAAGCACAGACACACAGGCTGCAAACTCACAGCCACCAAGCAGTGAGACAGCAAGGTCAGGGGGCTCTGGGGAAGCTTTTGCAGTTCCCCAGCCCAGACAGCTCCAGCAGCCAGGGGAGGAGGGAGCTCATCACCTGCCACCAGCAGCACTTGGGCATCTGATCAGGATAAAATGGGAGGATAATAGAGCTCCTTAACATCATTTGCCCCATCTCTCAGCTGCCTGCTGGGAGCTGCTGCCTCCCTTGGATCTTCTCATTTCCCTTGTTCAAAATCCAAGTGAGATTATAGATCTGTATCTTGCTCATTACATTTTGGAAGCAGGAGAGAAGGCTTATGAAGTCAGTCTGCACAATGAGGGTTCAGTAATTGCAGATCTAGAGCTGGATAAACACAGGCAAATTTACATTTTCAGCTACACAAAGGCTCCCCAGAACTATTTGGAGCATCTCCCTCGAAGCACAGGCAATTTACACCAGCCACAGTCTATTCCACAAACTAATAGTTCTTAATACACAGTTGCCAGGGACTGTGAGGTTCTCTGATCACCGTGGGGTGTGTGATAAGGCAGCACCTCCCTGGGCCAGCTCCCACATTAATATGCTAAACAAATAAACGTGGAACCACAGAAGCAAGTTAATCAAGGGAAGACTTGGATTCAACTGAACATGAGCCTGAATTCATTCTACAGAGCCTGCAGTCAGCAAAGAGGAAGGAAACCAGGCCCTGCCCTTATTGCCAGGCACAGGGACACCCCAGGTAGGACAACAGACCTTTCTGAAAGCCAAACATCTTAGAGCTTGTGTTTCCCTTTCATTCATTCGCCTTCTATTTGCTGACCAGTTGGGAGGCTGATGTGAGTGTTTTAAACTGCTTTTTGAATGGCTTTTCTAACCACTCTGAAAATTACTTTGCATAACAGACTGGAAACAAACAACTGGAACCCAGTGGAATGGAACCAGCATCTCTGCTGACCAGGCTCCCAGGAGGAAATCTGTCAGAGCACGCACAGGTCTGAGTCACCCAAGAGCAGTGTGAAGCAGAAGAGCTCCTTCCCACTGAAGAGAAAAGCCAAAGCAAACAAGGCAAGCACCAGACATTGGGTTCTTTGGGTTCAGACATTTGGTTCGTGTTCTGGGTGCCTGATGGAAGGGTGCAGACACCTTCAGTCCCACAGCAGCACCAGCCAGGGCTGCACTCTTGGATTTCCAGTTGTTTATGTGCTGGCTGTGACCAGCACCTGCCCCTGGCACATGGCAGTGAGGGGGAAGGTCCCCACCTTGTTACCAAGGCTTTTTGAGCTGAGCTGTGTCCATGCTGCTGGCAGAGCCACCTCTGACACTGCGACACATCTCCCCAAAGCACACACACTTCTGTCTGTGACAGCACTGTGAGCAACCCCAGCTCACGGGGGATACCAACACACAATCCACACCCATGACACATCTCCACACTTGAGGCATTGGGAAGCATTTGGCTGTGTAACTAACAGGAGGCCCCAGGGCCAGCAACTGCTCCTTACTTGTGAGAGATGATGGTGGGGGGAAGCTGTTTGTGATCCCCGGCCAAGATGCACTTCCGAGCCTTCAGCAGAGGTATCCAGCAGCTGGCTTCCAGGGCCTGAGCACACTCATCTATCACCACCAGATCAAAGTGATTTTCGGGAAGCAGCTTCAGTGGGCCATCAGAGGAAGCACCTAATTAAAGGAGGAGGTGAGCTGCTTAGCATCTGCTTTGAAAACAACTCCCCCTGCGCTGGAATCGTGCCTGAGGAAGGCAGGTCAAACCCTGTTTCTTTGCAGAGACACAGGCATTCAGCCCTGCAGCCCCCCCACCAGACACAGAGGCAGCCTCATGGGTAGGTCACCATTGGTTTTGCCAATTCCTGTTTGTCATTTCTTTTTTTTGCTGCAGCATCTGGGCCCAAAAGCTTCCAAGTGCCTTTGGAAACAACAGCGAAACCCAGATGACAAACACAACAACGTGCTGGAATGCTTCACCCAGAGCAGCAGCAGAGCAAGAGCACTAATCAACACCTACTTGCCTTCTGCCCTCGACTGCAAACAGAGCTGCTCACCAAACACACTGAAAGGATGATGGACGTGAGATCAGTTTGCTCTGCCTGATACACTGAGATGGGCTGAGACCCTGACTCCTCTGCCTTCCTCGTGGCACTGGGAGAAGGGAAAGCAAAGGTGACTGAAACTGGGCAACTATGGCAAGGGCTGGGTGAGGGAGCACTGGCAGGAGCTGCCCAGATGGGCTGTGGAGGCTCCTTCTCTGGAGACATTCAGACTCACCTGGGTGAGTCCCTGAGTGACCTGCTCTAGGTGCTGCTGCTCTGGCAGGGGGGTTGCACTGGATGAGCTTTCAGGGTCCCTTCCAGCCCTTGTGATTCTGTGATTTGTGCTGTCAGAGAGCCCTCACACACACCCTGCTCTAAGGCAGACATGAACAGCTCCTGACCACACAGCCAGCACAACTGTGAATTTCAGAGGTGTCCAAAACATTGCTGCAACTTGTAAGCAAAGGGGATGCAAAAGGAGAAGATGGAGGTGAAGAAGCCACCAGGCCAGCTGGGGAGATCTTCATTCATGGTGCTCACGGAATGGCTTCTCAGAAGCCCCTGTGCTGCTGCAGTGTAGCCCTGTAGAAAGCAGCTCTGATGAGGGTGGTTTTTCCCCACCACTGTAAATCCTGCTGCCTCCACAGCTTTGCACCACTTCAGTTACAGTTTCTCAGCTGAGACTTTGTGTTTTCCATCACAAAATGTCCTCAGCCAGGGAGGCACTGAGGTGGCACACAGCTGTGCAGATGGTTTTCTTCCCTTACAGCCTTGCAGCTCAACTTGAGTTTATTGAGCTCCCATTAGCTAAAGGTCACTGCTGTCCCTCTGTGCTGCCATGATTCAATTCTCTCTCTGCTGAACCTAGCAACGGAGCACTTTGGCTTGCATAAGTAATCATTCCCATCAAGCTGCAAGGTTTCAGGCAAATACCAAGATTGCTTAACCCAGGAAAACACAAAGCCCTTGTTTTGCTTTTGCCACCTGCTTTATCTGCAGCAGAGCTGCAGAGACCCCCACAGTGGGCAGGCAAAAAGCCCCAGGGTGCCAGGGCAAGTCCCCATCTGATCACACAGCAAGCAGCACAAAGCACCAGCTCTGCTGTCAAAAAGGAAACATCCCCCTGGTTCTTCCAGGCAAAGGTAAAAGAAGTGAGAGGCCAATTGCCAGCAACTAATGCACTGGAAGGATTTACCTATCCTGTCACCTTCACACTAGTCACTTGTGAATGCTCTATGAGCGTGGCCTAAAAATCACTGATGTTTCCCTTCAGCCCATAACCCCTGAGCAGCCAAATCTGAAGATTTTAAGTGGGCTCTGGAATATTACACATGGGATCTAGAAAAAACACTTCAGTGTGTGTTAAACCTTAAGCACTGATGTTCCTCTTTGGTTGTAAGGGGGTTCCTTTCCTTGCCTGATAAGTATCTGGGACTCTCCCCTAAACCCCCTGTTGTCTACAGTACTTGGGTGACTTACAGAGCTGAGCCCATCCACGTCAGACCGAGACCAGGAGATGGAAACACGTGCTGTGTTCCATCAGTCATGGACATTAGCCAAGCAGGGAACCAATTCCATGTGACTTATGAAATCATTAAGCAGATTGCACACCTCCAGCAGCACTTGTTTACTCACTGAAAGCTCAGCTGCTGTTCAGTACTAACAAAGATGGGCCTGCTGGCTCACACCAAAGGTCCTTGTAGCCCCTAAACCACATCATCTCGTGCCAGAGTGCAAGCAGGGAGAGCCCCACTGCACAGGAGCCTGAGAGCCTGCAGCAAACCTGACTGAGCTCCCAGGACCTTGGTGCAGGAAGGCTAAGCCTCCCTCCTGCTCTGGCAGGATGTTGAATTGCAGGGCACGTGGGTTATGTGAGTCCCTGGCAAGTGAGGTGAAGTAGTGCGGAGGGAAAGAGGATCTCTCACCTGTGTTGGTAGCAAGGACAACGCTGGCGTGGGTAAGGGCTGCAGCCATGGCCGCTTCCTCTCGCTCCCTCAGCTCCTTTCTCAGCACCTTCATCTCACTGAGGAAATGGCTCCTCTCTCCCTTGTCTTGAGCCTTTTTGCTTTTTGCCTATAAAACAGAACAAACTGTTTCCAGTCCTGGGGACATGTTCAGCTCCTCAGACAACTGAGGAACCTGGATGCAGTGTGGCTTCCCTACGGCCACCACAATACACTGGCTCATCACAACCAGCCCCACAAAGCCTTGGCTCCTCTCCCTGACAGAAAGCCCCTTCCACCCTCAGTGCTGCTTGAGGCACAAAGAGTACTTCTGTATCTGTAAAACATGAAGTGTCTCAATAAAACCTCAGGCTCTGAGCATGAAGCAGTGAAACGAGGGGATTGCTGAGCATCAGGACTAACGCCAGCACCCGGAGTCCTCACAGCCATTGCTCAGACTTGAACTCCTCTGGCTGCACAGTTTCATTGCCTTGAATTGTGGGCATAAAGTGTCCTTAAATCCTTGGCTCAGCCCCTGCTGCTCTGCTCTGTACTGTTCCAGTGCCCCAAAGATCAGGAAGGAGAACGTCTGGTGCTTCAGTCCATCCTAGAGCCGAGACCAGGCACCAGGCAACGTGCCTGGGTACAGGGCAGGCAGCAGTGTGTAATGGTGATGAGGCTCTAAGGGAAGAAGAAGGGTCTCGTGCCTTTGCTGGGTGAGGAACCAGCACTTCCTATCTGATTCTGCTCTGAGCCTCTGGCTCCCAGTGACCTCAGAGCAGGAGGGCTCCCCAAGCTCACTGTGCTGTGTCCTGCCAAAGCAGCACTGTTCCATTTTTAAGGTGTCTCTGAGCTGCTGTAAATGATTCACAGCAACATCAGGCTCCTGGCTTTTTCCAGCAATGGCTGTTACACATACCTAACACCCCAAATCATCGCCACTGGCTGCTGCCCTGCCCACAGCCAGCAGCCAGGCTGCCGTGCCAAGCCAGGCACCTTGAGAAAGCTGGGAATCAGGAGTGTTTCCTTGCAGGTAAGGCTGATGACCTGAGCAAGCTGCAAAGGCTGCAGACAGGAACTTTCTACTCGGCCCCCTGGTTTGGTTAAACTCCCAGGTATTCAATCCCTGTGAAACCTCTACGTGTCTGTCATGTGTAGTCAAAAACTGGCTGCTGGGCTCAGCAGTTAGGGAGGAGGGATCACAGCCAGGCACACAGACAATGGGATCACTCAGGCATCTTCCTCAGCCTGATCTGAAAGGACAGGGTGGGCACCAGCCCTGACAGCTACTGAGCTGAAGGGACAAAGCAGATCAGCATCAACTTCTTCTCTGCTTGAAACAGGGGGATGAGGGACCAGAACTGATGGTGCCAGTGTGGCAAAGTTTAATGTCTGCTCTGCAAAAAAACACATCTAGTTCATAAATTACCAACAGCAGCTGCCCTGCCATGGTCACACTCATATCCAGACACCAGACTGCCTGAGCTCTAGGAGCAGCTGAAGGAGCCCAGACCCGAGGGAACTGAGCACTGTCATCCAGCCCTGAGGCTGGGGCATAGCCCCCTGTGAGCCTGGACCCCCCCCACTCCTCCTTAGGGCTCTGGGGGAACCAGCTGCCTCCAATTGCCCTCATCTGCCCCTCTGGGCTCCCACCCACACACTCATTGGCCTGGGTGCTGCATTTAAGGCCAGCCCTTGGCCCTTCTCTGAGCTTTGTGTCCTGGTATTGGCTTCCTTCCTGGGTTGTCTGCAGACCTGCCTCTGGACCTGCCTGGTGATTTGAGCTGCTGCCTGACCCTGCTCACCATCCCTGGACTCCTGCTGCCTTTCTTGCTCAGGTACTGTGGGGCTGCACCTTGCTGGTGCAAACCAGCAGCTGATGTCCTAGAAAGCTCAAAGTCTGAACAGGTGAGAGAAGGAAACAGAAAGGGGTAGAAGATGTGCAATGAGAGCATGGGTGTTCATTTCTATTCCTAGTTCTCCTCTGGCTGGGGGTAGTGGTGAAGGAAAGGAGAGAAAAGAGTCAAAATGTGGTGTGGGTAAAGGAAGAAACGATTAGAGGGGCAAGCAGGGGATGTTGCAGAGGAGAAACTGATGCAGGATGAGGGAAAGATGGGCCAGGACCTCAGAGGTGAGCTCTCTGCAGAGCCCAGAGAGAAAGAGATCCTCCTGAGCCAGGTGCATCTTCAGTGAAGGGCCTGCCTGTGGAGCTCAGAGCACTGCCCTGCAGGCTGCATCACAGCACTGTGTTGGCCTTTCTCTGGTATTTGGGAATGGAACAAGGATTGGTGGCCAGTCCTCCTCTCTTATCACCACACACTCCTCCCTCTAGAGAGGGAGCAGATGGAGACCTTTGTGCTGAAGCCTTTGTTTTCTCCCTTATTTCCCTTCTACCATAAAGAATCAACTGAGGAAAAAAATCATCCTCCCCCCTTTCAAGGTGCCTCCCAAGGAGAGGAAAGGGAAATGCAGGGGTGTGAAGATGCCCTCCTGCATCCCTGGTCACACAGGCTCTCTCTGGAGCTGAGAGGATAAATCTGCAAGATGGTTTCTGGACAATGCTGCCACCAGAAGAGGGAGGTGGGGGGTGGGAAATGGTTTCCAAACCTGCCATCTCAAGTAAAAGAGCTGCTTTGCAAAGTCAGTTGAGGGAAAACTGGGTTGTGAAAGAGGAAATGAAGGATGCGTTTGTTTTTTTTTTTAATATAGTGTTCTCTGCTTTCCACTTGAGGTGGCTGAGAGTGGGAGGAGTGTCAGGACAGCCAGACATCTCGTTAGGGAGGGAATTAATGTTGTGAGTGTTCCTCTGGTGAAGAGGATTGCATGAACAATACCAGACAGATAATCCTGAGAGCAGGGCACTGAGGCATCTCCGCACACAGCAGTAATGACTGATTGTGCCCCTTCAATGAGGAATTCAGGCAGCAGGAGGTTTGCCCTCAGCTCTTTGTGCAGCAGATGAAGATGAGCACTGATGGCAGGTCACTGAGGAGGCCCAGGCAGCCCCTGGTACTGAGGCTTTCTCTGAGAAATCTTGTCAGGCTGCAAGCCTTCAGCATTCCTCAAATGGTCAGGCTTGCACCCAAGTTCCTTTCCTCCAAGGCCAGGCTCAATGCTTCCCAATCAGAGTAAGTGGGATTATTCCAGGCCACACATCTCCAGCTGTCACAGTTAGTCCCCTCCACTATGCTGGTTGCTCTTTTCTTTGCCCTGAAGTGGCTCTTTCTGCTGCTGACTGGCCAAAGAGGCTCCTAGCTACCAAAACTCTCCCCCTGCCTGTATCCAGCAAGATCCAGACAGGGAGCAGCACTGGTGGTGGCCTGAAGCCAGAAGTACCAGAGTGCAGGCTGGCTGTGTGCTGCCCATTGCTCACATCAGCACCAGTCACTGTGACTTGCCTCTAGCCACTAGTTTTGGGGCAATCCCAGAGCACCTCTGTGTAGTGAATGTCCTCTAGAAATGTGCAAGAAGTGGTGGAGTTATCTCTTAGTTTTGGAGACCAAGCAGCTTGCCTGGGTAGCAGATGAGGCACTGCTAATCCAGAGAGCTGGCATTTGGGTAACCCCATGGGGACACTTACAAAGGCCTGGTCGATGTCCTTCCTGATGTCTGCCACGATCTGGGCACTGTCCCCACGGGCCAGGACAGCATCCAGGGAGTGCTGCAGGATGGAGTCCTGCAGGCGAGCGGGGTGGCCCAGCCTCAGGATGCTGGTCCCGTAGCCAGCCAGCCTTTCCACCAGGTTATCCACAGCAATGTTGGAAGGGGCACAGCACAGGACCTGCAAGGGCACAAACCAAGGGTTTCTTACTGCCAGGGACAGCAAAGCACTGGAGCAACAGTGTCTGAGCACAAAGACATTCAGCACAGGGAAGGAGACACATGTATCTACGGGGATGGATGTTGCCACAGCCTCCAGACACCACAGGCAACTCTCACTTTGCTTTGAAGAACTGGTGCAGGGTCTTCAATAGCAAACCTGAGGTTTAAAGCTTCCACTTGCACGTTGTTTCAGCTGATAGGGTAAATTCCCTGCTCTTGCAAGCCAAGCCAGGCCCTGCAGTGTAGCACAGCTGCCACGAAGCCAAAGAGTTTGCCAAACAACCCAAGGTGATGGCTGTTGCTACGGTCCTGCCACTGGTACTCACTTTCAGGCCTTGCTGTACAGCTTGCAAGATGATTTCTACTAGTGTTGTGGTCTTCCCTGTGCCAGGTGGTCCGTGGATGATGGCAAGCTCCCTCTGTGCCAGGGAGAAGGAGACAGCCTCCCTCTGCGACGCGTCCAGCGAGCCATTGTAAAGCTTTAGGGGCTCTGGGGAGACAGCAGGACATTCACTGGGACTTCAGCCCTCACTTGGCTGCTCACTCAGAGGCACAAGTCCATGAATGCCAACAAGAAGCTCTCAGTAGCTGGCCCTAATCTACTTGATATGAGTAACCTTCTGGGAGGAAGGTATGCTGTGTATCACCTAGGTGTGGCTAGAAGAGCCCAGACTGGTCAAGTAAGGCTTGTCATGCCCTCAAAAACAACAGGCTGTTCCACACTGCATCTGTCTCTGCCCCTTTCTCTCTGTTCCAGAAGGAGCAAGCACTCAGCTTGGGGACACAGACAGTGTGTATGGATGTTTTTCAGCATTTCAAGAGGTGTTTAGTTGCTATAACATGGAATTTGTAGCATCTCCTGGGTCTGGAGGGTGCTCTGGGCTTATTTTGAAGGTGAGCCAGCATATTTAGTAAAGCTTTAATGAAAAAGGGGATGAAGCAGTTGGTCTCACAAAGAAATTGCTCCTGTTCCAGTTAAACCCAACCCAGCACCAGCTGAAATGCAGCAGAGGAACAGTGAGCAGAAAAGAGCAGCCCTGTATTGTTCAGCAAGGGCTGAAAAGGGAGGCAGGAAAAAAGATCCAAACAAGGCAATATAAATGATAAAAACCAAAATGAGTTTGAGCTTTAATGATGGAAAAGGGAAAAGACCATGCAAATTGCATTGAGGGGAACTGGTTTCACTGCAGAAGCCCAAATCCTCCCAGGCTGCTGCTTCCCTCCCAGATTTATCCAATTTCAAGCCATATTTGTTCTCATCCCCCGTAATTCTGCTGCTAATCTCCCTGCTCATTATGGAAGTTAATTACAGCAGGGATGGTGACTCATTACACTGAGGTTTACCAAAAATAATGTTCCCCCAAAAGCTTATGTAAGACACATCTCTGGGCACCGTTCCCTGATGGGCATCATGTGTTTGATTGCTATCTCTGCACCAAGGGCTGGGTTAGAAGCATGGAAGCTCCTCCTGGCTCTGGGCTGGTTACCTTGGGTGCAGCTCCCGTGTCACCTCTGGCCACTGACTTTTGAAGCAGCACAACTAAATGAGGTGCCTGGATAAACCTGCTGGAAAGGATGCCTGGTGAGGAAGACAGAAACAGGACTAAATGTGCTTTTTCCTGTTAACCTCTTGCCTTACACAGAATTTCTTGAGTTAGTGTGTTAATGGCTAAGAAGAGAGCAGGAAGCATCCCATGGGCTGGGGGGGGAAAAAGGCAAGACTGGCTTAAAAAGTGAAAGGCATTTCCCACAATGAGGAACAGCTGGGCCGTGGGAGTCATTGATATTTCCTGGCTGAAGGCATGAGCTCAGATTCTCCCCTTCTCATCACACGCTGCCACAAGCTGCTGTGTGGGCAGGCTGGGAAATGTGCCTCTTCTCTGGGCTGGGCACATCAGTGGTGAGGAGGAGGAGGGCACAGCCTCTTGAGGGATGCTGTGGCTCCTCTAAACTCCTCTCTGTGCACCAGGTGGGCTGTGGGGAGGCTCACCTGAAGAAAGGCAGTTTAACCCCTCCAGCAGGGCTGGCCCAAGAGCTCTTTATATAAGCAAACAGGATTTACACAGGTGCTCACAGCAAACACCCTTTAACCAGCTCTAAGCCCTGTGGTATCAGCTCTGCCTGAGGCTGTCCACCTCAGCCCCCTGATGCAGATCGTGGGGAGGATGAAGGTAAATCTGCCTCCTCAGGCCTGGCAGGGATGGGTCTCAGTGGTGGTCGGGTAATTCAGCCCCTCCTGTGCAAATGGATTGAGGGGGTATAACACTGAGAACCATAAAACCCCTTTGGCCAGCAAGGCTGGTCCTCCAACGTTTCCAGGGACCAAGAGGCTAAGCCTGGAGCAAGGAACATCCCCTGCTCTCTCTAGGAAGTACCTGGCAGCTGAATTGTGCAGACTGCTCAGCGTTCCCCACAGGTCTCAAGGGCCTCTTCATGGCCCCTGTGGTGAGGAGAGGGACTTCAAACTTCTGCAGGTGTCACATGCACTGGATTTGTGCCACTAAGCTGAGAAGGTTTGCTAGAAATGCTGGTCCTTCCCCAGTGCTCTGCCTGCTGGGTCAGCTCTTCCTGGGGACACCTCTGCCTTTTAACTGGGCTTTTTTTCCTTCCTTTCTCTTTCCAAGTGCCTTTGGATAGTGGCAGGCAGTGCTAGGTCTAAGCCATGCATCTCCCACTCCAGGTGACCACATAAGCCAGCCAGTATCTGGGCACAGACATGAACACCTCCTTGCTTTTTCTGGGCCAGGACTACAGGAGAGAGCTGGCAGCTGTCAGTATTCTGCACGGGGTTAAGCCTGCACTAAGGGATAAGCTCATTTCTGAGAGAAAAGGGGCTGTGTCTGCTTTGGCCGGCCTTGGGTGAGCAGCAGCAGAGCACTGCTGGCCTCTGCTGGCAAGCAAAGCCTCCATCCATCCACCACAGGGCCCTGCAGACAGCCTGGAGACAGCAGCTCTGAGCAGGGAAGGATTCCTTGGAGGACACTTCTGGGGTGAGAGCTCTGAATGCTTCTGGGCCATGAGTGCAGGTTACAGTGGAAGAGGACAAAGTGACTGTTATGGATGGGCTTCTGGATCCCAGACAAGGGCAGAAATGCTGTTTGGTTCAGTTTGAGCTTATTGTTCCACGTGGTACCTCTCTGGAGGCAGCAAGGTGAAGGGTGGAAGTGCTTTGTGGTGGGGACCAGTCCCAGTCCTGGCTGCTGATCCCACCCACCCACCCACTGGTGGTACCTTCATATGCTCAAGTACTCCACAGGTTATTCCTCCCACAGCCTGTCTGGTGTTTTGTATTGTGCCAAGGATTTGTGTTCTCAGATGTATTTTTCAGTGTTTTGAAAGGACTTGGGCTTTGTGCAGTGCTATGAGTGAACACTTCAACCTATGCATGCTCCCAGCAGGCGAGGAGGAGAGATGAAAAGCAGCTTCAGTGCAGGGCTTTGGTGAACACAATCCTTCTGGCCACGCTGGCAGGCAGAGCTGTGAGCTTGTGAGGGTACACTGGCAGCTTTCATCACCTCCAGCAGCATTCCAGCTATGCCCTTAGTGTAGGAACGACAGCATCCAACATTCCCCTGCCACCCCCCATCTGATGAGGAGCCACCAGCTCTCTGAATCAAACCTGAAGCCCTTGTCTGTACCTCACAGTTCAGATCCCAAGACATTTATCAGGCCTGGCCCTGCTCAACCCTGAGCCCACACATCCTTGTGGTTAGACCCAGAGGGGCAAGCCAGGCACCTTGCAGTAACAATGGTGTGAGAATCCACTAGCTGTCAGACGTACTGGTGCCTGTGAAGACCAAAGGCTGGTGCAATTTGGGGCATCTTAGAGTCAAAAGCCTGGCATTTTTTCCCCACAGTTACTGACATCCCTCCCAAAAGCCTGCTGCAGGACAATGTCCCAGTGGGAGCTTCCCTGTGCCTGTTACCCCTGTGAGGGATTCAGCCCCCAGCAGTGAGCAGGATTTTCCTGACTCTCTGTGGGAAACAGCCTCGTGTAGCAGCTCTGTCCCTCAGCAGCAGATGGGTAAAGGTCACCAACTGTCTTTGTTACCCTTTGGTGCATGCTGATGGGTTTTTGTGCTGGTCAGGTGCCAGCAGCCACTAAGCACTTCAGATCCTGCTTGTATTGGCTTTGTCAGACGCTTTGTCAACCTAATCGGTCGGTGACTGGGTTTGGGCATCCTCCTGGCATGAGACAGGCTGTGATGCAGATCCTCTAGCAGCATCTGGCAGCCTGCTCTCCCAGGGGAACCTAAAATCCAGCCACCAGAAGATCACAACACAGCACAACAAAAAATAAGCATCTCAAAGCTATTTATCAGCCAGGCCATGAGGCTGCTGGAGCTGTTTGGATGTGCCCAAAACAGACCCCCGACAGCACATGCTTTTCCCTTCTCCCTCCAGCCTACAAGGCTGTGTGTTGGGAAACAGCCACCAGCAGAAAGCACTCCTGGAGCAGAGGCTGGCACTGGAAACAACCACCACATCTCCCATCTTTCACTGGTACTGGTGAGCATTCTGCATTTCAACCCTGTGCTGCAGCCCACGTCCTTGAGGATGTGAAGCTCACACGTCCTTGTTGCCCTTTCAGTTCACAGTTGCACCTGCTGACCAGCTTCTAACTGGTTTGATGTCAAGTCCCTATGTGCTCTATGAAAACACACGGTGGTTTCAGAAGCCACCTGAGACTCCCATGCTTGAAAAATGAAGCTTCTAATTTTTCCCAGGCTTAAAAAGTTAGCTTTAGGATTCTGCTGCTTGCACACGCCACTTGCTGGAGCCTGTTCAGCCCTTGGGAGAATGCCCTTGAACATCCAGGCATAGAGCTAGGTGCTTATGATTTCCACAGACCCTTCTACTTCTTGAACTCTTTGTAATTAGGTCCTTCCCCACAGTTTGTACAGAAGACAATGACAAATGTTCCTCCTCTAGGTATGGCTCTCATCTACTCTGGGCCTTCTCCTTCTCTTCCTGCACAAGTGTCAGCACCAGCTTTTTCCCTGGGTGGCTGCTTCTATGGTCTCCCTCCTACCTCTGGCTTTGTGTGCTTCTGATTGAAGTGGAGCTTCTATTGCCTCTGGAATGGCATTAATAGAGATTTGTGTCTAGACAGCCAGTTTTATGAGATGTACAGAACTGAGGCTCCTGACTGGTTTGTTTGAAATCAGATAATGGATGGGATGAGACAGACACAGGGAGGCACCTAAGGAACCAGGCTAAAAGATGCTTGGTCATGAAGGGAGGACACTGTCGTGGAGGAGAGGCAGCCTCAAGTGTTGTGAGGTTTTTCTATCCTTTTGTGTCAGAGCATGTCTGTGAGCTTCTGTGCTATTTGCAGAGACACAACCCCGTGTCCCGAGGTGTACAGGACACCTGGGCAACAGCATGTGCCACCATATAAGCACAAGAGATGGCATTTATCCATCCAGCTGCTGAGTGCCCTCCCCTTCAGCCAGGTGGCTCCAGGCACTTTGCAGGACCTATTTAGAGTCATTATTATTTAATTCCTGGCTAGTGTGACACCTTTCAGGTTGGGGAGAAGGGAGCTCGGAAGTGAGAAGGTAAATGGAAGGTCTTTCCACGCTGCCAGAGCATTTAGCTGATCTCGGGTGATATGCTGCTTTCTCACATTGCACCTCCTCTGTCTGTCTCACGTGGCTGAACGTTTCTGTCAGTCAGTGGTCTCAGTGCTGGGCAGATGTAACACTCATTTCTGTGCTTAGCTTGGCATAGCTGGGCAATTTGGTGGATAGGATTTTCTTCTCCATTAGAGAGGCAGTTCTGCTACCACAGGGGGAAAAAGAGTTGAAGCTGCTAAGAAGGTTCATTAAAATGTAATTCTTTTATCTAATATTAAAAAGCTGAGTGCACCAAGGTCTCTGGATAGCCAAAAGGTTAAGAGGTCTGACTCAGCCTAAGCTCAGTGCTCACAGCTACAGAGCTATGACTCACTCTGACATTAACTCCTCACCCATGGAACATCCTGAAGGTGTACTGCAGGGGGATGGGAGTGTGCCTGGGGAAGAGGTGAACCACTGTGGGCAGCCAGCTGCAGTGATCAGAGTAAGGGAAGAGCTGCAGCAGCAAGCACAGAGTGCAAAGAGCTGTGGCAGTGAGGGAACTGAGCAGAAGCCTGGGCACCAAGGAGCCAGGCAGGGATGGATGGTGTCCCTGTGGCACGCTGCTGTGTGGTGAGGACAGATATGAGCAATCTGTGTGGCTTGGATACAGACTGCTGGCCAGATCCTGCCAGGCAGCTCAATCCCTGGGCTGACACTCATTAGCAGCCACCCAGTGTTTGGATGTTCTGCTGGTCAGTGGTTCCCCCATGGTTCCTCTGACAGGGTGAGAGCTGTGTCACTTCATCTGTCCTTTGTCCAAAGATTTACACCAAAAGAAGCCCCATCTGAGTAAAAGGGGATTCTACTTCCATGCAACTCTTTTGACAGTTGTTGGTAAAACAAGTTGTGAGGTTTTAAGCATTTGATGGCGATGTACAGGCTGCTTTGGTTTCAATTTGACTGAACGTAACCAGAAGGCTGTAAAAACAACCCCACAAGTGTTCCCATGCTGTTGCAAACTGCACCAGCTCCACAGTCCCTCAGCCCCCTGAGTTACTGGATTTGCAATTTAGGAGCAGTGCTGGCAGCTTCTGATCTTTGAAGTTTATGGGTGGGATTGGGCCAGGAAGCAAATCAGAAATGCCTCATAAACTACATTGAATTTCAGACTCAAGGACACGTGCAGACAAATTTCCCCATCCCAAATCCTGCCTGGTTCATGCCAGAATTCAGCTGTGCTCCTGCTCACTTCTCCCACAGCACCCCTGGCTAGCTGAGTAGCTTCTCTGCCAACAAGGCCAAGGGTCTCTACATGACCCTTCTTTACATCAAGGGTGTCCAGTGGCCTGTTAACCACTATGAAAAGCAAGA
Organism: Urocolius indicus; assembly: GCA_013401255.1. Taxonomy (NCBI): domain Eukaryota; kingdom Metazoa; phylum Chordata; class Aves; order Coliiformes; family Coliidae; genus Urocolius; species Urocolius indicus. Next base: position 98,474 of record WBNH01001471.1, read on the forward strand.
GCTGAGTGCTGAGCTGCACCACCCTGTACTATCCACATCCCAAACTCGGGTCCTTGCTGGAGCAAAGTAAGTGATGTGTTTGGTGTGGATAAAAACCACCTCACAAAGATCAGAGTTATTTGTGCTCCCACTGGCAGTTTCAAAGAATTGGCCTTGAACTGTGAGACCACAAGTAGCCCTCTCAGCTGGTCAGGGCCAGGACTGGAAGAGGAGTAATGGCAGAGCAGTGTGGGAAACGCCAGCACAGTCCTCACTTAGGGCTCTGGCTCTTTGCCTCTGCCAGATGTGCCAGCTGAAGAGGCATCCTCCTAACTGGGCAGGGACAGAGTGCAGAGCCCTTATCCTGCAGGTAGGGAACTCCAGGCTTCACTCATTGTTCTGGAGAGTGAAGATTCCCCAGTTGCTGCTTTCCCCACAGTAACTTTCCATATCTTTGCTCAAAACAGATATGAGAGCAGCAACACCCCTGCCCCATCCAACCAGCCCACCCCAAGAGCTCTCCACCTGCATAACTCTGAGCTTCACATGCCAAGGCAGGCTAAAACCAGCAGCAGCCTCAGTGCACCTGCTTGGCTTTGACCCTAAGGGTGCACAAAATGTCTCTAGAAAGATCAGTCCAGCACCTGCCATCAGTCTGGTATAAAGCCTTGTAAAGAAGCATCCTTACTTGTGTCACTGGGTGGGCTCAGGTCAGAAGAGAAGAAGAGGATGTCGATCAGATCAGAGGCTGGTCCACCACGATACTGCCTTAGTGCATGTAAAGCTCTGTCAGAGAGGAAAAAGCCCTTTGTAATTGCTGCATTCCCCCAACCCTCACACACAGCCCTCGCTTCCACTTTCTGCTGTCACTCCAGTTTGATACACTGAGACCCTGTGCTGAGCCTTTTCAGCAGCACATTAACTCAGCAAAGAGCTATTCACTGTTTGTGATGAGAGGCAGAAGAGGAAGAGACAACAGCAGGACCATGCCAGCCAGGTAGATAAATTTAGTGTGCTGCCATGCTGTAGTGTAACTCATCCAGTGGATTTATCTCAGTATGGGTTCCCTCAGTAGGCAGCAGGAAAAGAAAGGCACGTGCAAAAGGTGGACACCTTCCCCAAGTGGAGCTGCTACAGGGTAAGAGGGATAAGGCAGGAAAGAAACCAAGAGCAGTGAAGTGGAGAAACCAGGAGAAACTTGGCCACTTGCAGTTGGCTTTTGCCCTCCTGAGCAGAGCTGCAGCCCTGGGGCACTTACTTTTTCATCCTGTTGTAGGTGACATCGTTGGCCAGCTTCAGGAGGCGGTAAGAGCTCTCTGAGTCCAGGCTCAGTGAGTCGCCTCGAGAGGCCTCAAAGGCCACAGTCACAGCTTTGGAGGTGACACGGGTCACAACACCAGTGGAGAGCGGATCGGCCTGGCCAGTCGAGTCCTGCAGGCCCACAACATCCCCTGCAAGGGCAAGTGTGAAGAGACAGGGTGAGTGAAGCAGGGCAAAGCTTTTGGAAAGCAGCAACAAAGTGCAGTGCAGGCAGCAGGGCCACCTCCACCAGCCACAGCTCCAGCACTGTGTCTCCTGCCAAGATCTGCCTTTGTGTCAAGCCCTGAATGAAGGAGAACAGGCTCTTGGCAGCTGTCAGGAAGCACACAGCAAAAGGGAGCAAAAGGACAACTGGGAGGGAGAAGACACCAGACAGCAACTAACCAGCTGCCTTCAGACCTCTGCAGGCCACAGGTTTTGGGGTGGAGACCAGCGGTGCTTCCCTTAGCCAGAGCTGATCAGAAAGCCAAAGTGCTTTCATACCCACCTGGGGAGACCCTGCCCTCTCTGAGCTCTCAGACAAACCATTTCACATCCATTTCTTTGCTTTAATGATAGCCAGGGAGCCTGCAGGACACTATGTGCCTCCCAGGTAACTGCCACACGCCAGTCACCACAACTAAGGGGAGACCAGAGGCTTTTAAGGTCTTGCTCCTGCTTTTCACAGCCACTGTGGGGTGATGGCTCGGATGACACAGCGTGAGGGTGAGGTGGAGAGTCAGAGCAGGGTGTTTGGCTGAGTTTATAACTCAGCTGGGGCTCACGTTCATGGAGGATTAAATGTCAGGCTTGCCAACTATGGGAAGCTTTCCTCTGTAGGCTCATCAGCTCCCACACCAACGTGCTGCCTCTCTGTGAGGAGCATTGGCAGATGCACTCAAGCCTGAGTCTGCAATGGGACAGTTTAACTTCAGAAGGCAGCATGGAATCTTTGATGGTAGTGAGACCAAGGCTTTGCTTTCATGGATTCAGAAGGAGGGGGGCCAGCTCTTTCATCACTGGCACCATCTCCTGGTGCAACAGGGAGAAAGAGCAGGGCTGTGTTTGTCTCGATCCACGCTGCACCTGTAACAGCCACAGAATCACACACGATTCCCCTTCCTTTCTGGGCATCAGCTGCTCAGCCTTTCCAGACTCCACATTATAAAGATGCCAGGAAGAACACTCTGCCCACCTTCCACCTCACCTGCTGTGCACTGACAGGAGCGACACTCACCAGGCCCAAAACTGTTATAGGGCAGCTCAGCAGCTGGGTCGTGTTTCCCGGGCTGGAAGGTGACGAGCAGCTGCCCATAGAGGCCGGTTCTCTGGCTGGCAGCTTGGAGCTTCAGTAGACAGACGCCTCTGCGCTGCAGCTCCTTCAGGGAGACACCCTCCTGCCATGCCCTGCAAACCACACACAGGCATCAGCAGCGCCCGAGGGGCAGAGCCCGGGGCTCAAAGCTTCAGGAGACAGGAAAAAGAGATGGGGGAGGTGGAAAAGAAGGAGAAGGATGAGGGCAAAGGAGGCATCAGCTGCGCTGAAGTGTTGCCTTATGCTGTTGCTTTGGGGTGAGGCACCTACGTGGGCTCATGTTGCCTGGAGAAGTGGGGGGAACATCTGCTTCTGTGCAGCATCCTCCCTCCTGGCTGGGTGTGCAAACCTGCTCAGTTACCTGTGACCCAGGAGGGCACAACCTGAGGTTTTTTTCATGTCCAAGTGCTAAAATGGAAGATTTGCCATTTCTGACATGAAGGTCACCCCCCTCCTCCACCAAACATCACAGACCTGGCTGCACAGGGGAAGAGCAGTGGGTGTCTGCTGCAGGCTTACGGGCTCCAGGTGATGTGGCCCAAAACGCAGGCAGCAGCTTGGCAGGCTGCTGTCCTTCAGAGCCACAGCCTGCTGCAGAGCTGTGTTTGCTCCACAGTCTCACTCAGGGGAGAGTGAGTCTCTGGTTTTGTGTAGGTAAAAGTGAAACCCCTCAGGTTTATTCTCCTCGTTTCCTGTAGGTTGGTTTCCTGGGAGCTGAAGCATCAGGGACCTTCAGGCAGCTGTGGAATGACCCCGACCTGTCTCCTGGCACCTTCTTGTCCTCGGGGCTGGGTAAGGCCAGGCTGTACAGGGGGTCAGAAGTGGGGGTGTGTGTACAGCTGACACAGCTCCACACAACCCAGGGGCATCTGGTGATACCCTGCTCCCCCTGGCACCCTGAATCCACGTGAGCTGGCTGGGATTTGGCTTCAGCTGAAGCCCTGGTGCAGGAGGGCTGAGCTGTGTGGGGGCTGCAGGGTCCCAACACCTCCCCTCAAGCCATGGGTTTGGGGGAGGAGAAGGGGAGCCCCAAGGTTGGATCCTATAGGTTACAGCAAGCCCTTCAGAGTGAGTCCAAGAAGGATTATTACAGGGCTGAGCTGATGCTACAGAGGTGAGTGTGGCAGGGTCTGCCATGGGTGAGAGCAGGCCCTGGGGAGTGGGTTTGCAGTTGGGATGTGCCTGTTACACAGGAGTGGGGACAGCAGCGCTTCATGTGGGTGACCACGGCCCCTACAGGAGCAAGTCAGTGAGGCTCCCCATAGCTGTGCCTGTCAGAGCTTCCCACAGCTGACAGTGTGCCCCTCAGACCAGAGCTGGTCCCTCAGCACTTCCCACAGCGAGGAGTAGGTCCCTCAGCCCAGAGATGGTCCCTCATTGCTTCCCACAGCTGACAGTGGGTCCTTCAGCCCAGAGCTGTGTCTGCCAGAGCTTCCCACAGCTGTGTCTCTCAGTTCAGAGCAGGGTCCCTTAGCCCAGAGTGTGTCCCTCAGCCTAGAGCTGGTCCCTCAGCACTTCCCACAGCGAGGAGTAGGTCCCTCAGCCCAGAGCTGAGTCTGTCAGAGCTTCCCACAGCTGGGTCCCTCAGCCCAAAGCAGGTCCCTCAGCACTTCCCACAGCTGGCAGTGTGTCCCTCAGCCCAGATCAGATCCCTCAGCCCAGAGCTGTGTCTCTCAGCCCAGAGCTGTGTCTCTCAGCCCATAGCAGTGTCCCTCAGCCCATAGCAGTGAGCCTCAGCCCAGAGCTGGTCCATCAGCCTGTAGCTGTGTCCCTTAGCCCAGAGTGGGTCCCTCAGCACTTCTCACAGCTGACAGTGTGTCCCTCAGCCCAGAGCTGTGTCCTTCAGCCCAGAGCTGGTCCCTCAGCCCAGAGCTGTGTCCTTCAGCCCAGAGCTGGTCCCTCAGCCCAGAGCTGTGTCCTTCAGCCCAGAGCTGGTCCCTCAGCCCAGAGCTGTGTCCTTCAGCCCAGAGCTGGTCCCTCAGCCCAGAGCTGTGTCCTTCAGCCCAGAGCTGGTCCCTCAGCCCAGAGCTGTGTCCTTCAGCCCAGAGCTGGTCCCTCAGCCCAGAGCTGTGTCCTTCAGCCCAGAGCTGGTCCCTCAGCCCAGAGCTGTGTCCTTCAGCCCAGAGCTGGTCCCTCAGCCCAGAGCTGTGTCCTTCAGCCCAGAGCTGGTCCCTCAGCCCAGAGCTGTGTCCTTCAGCCCAGAGCTGGTCCCTCAGCCCAGAGCTGTGTCCTTCAGCCCAGAGCTGGTCCCTCAGCCCAGAGCTGTGTCCTTCAGCCCAGAGCTGGTCCCTCAGCCCAGAGCTGTGTCCTTCAGCCCAGAGCTGGTCCCTCAGCCCAGAGCTGTGTCCTTCAGCCCAGAGCTGGTCCCTCAGCCCAGAGCTGTGTCCTTCAGCCCAGAGCTGGTCCCTCAGCCCAGAGCTGTGTCCTTCAGCCCAGAGCTGGTCCCTCAGCCCAGAGCTGTGTCCTTCAGCCCAGAGCTGGTCCCTCAGCCCAGAGCTGTGTCCTTCAGCCCAGAGCTGGTCCCTCAGCCCAGAGCTGTGTCCTTCAGCCCAGAGCTGGTCCCTCAGCCCAGAGCTGTGTCCTTCAGCCCAGAGCTGGTCCCTCAGCCCAGAGCTGTGTCCTTCAGCCCAGAGCTGGTCCCTCAGCCCAGAGCTGTGTCCTTCAGCCCAGAGCTGGTCCCTCAGCCCAGAGCTGTGTCCTTCAGCCCAGATCAGATCCCTCAGCCCATAGCAGTGTCCCTCAGCCCAATGCGGGTCCCTCAGCTCAGATCAGATCCCTCAGCCCATAGCAGTG
>WBNH01001471.1:105560-123851 GCA_013401255.1 Urocolius indicus
AGGAGCCTCCACAGCCCATCTGGGCAGCCCCTGCTAGGGCTCCCTCACCTCAACAGGGAACAAGTTTGTCCTTGTGTGTCTCTGCAGCCTCCTTCTGTCCCAGCTTGTCCCCGTTGCCCCTTGTCCTATCATTGGCCATCTCTGAGCACAGCCTGGCTCCAGCCTCCTCACACCCACCCTTGATGGGTTTGTAACATGAATGAGGGCACGTTGCTGGCTCAGGCTCATCCTGCTGCCCAGCAGCACCCCCAGCTCCCTTTCCCCTCTCCTACTCTCTCTGAGTTCATTCCCCATCCTGTACTGGCACATTGGGTTGTTCTTTCCCAGATGCAAGACTCTACACTTGCCCTGGTTGAATTTCATCAGGTTTCTCCCTGCCCAGCCCTCTTTGGAGACCCCTCCAGTGCTTTGTTGTAACGTCACTGTAGAAGCTGGTACCTGCAGGAAGCCTGTAAGGCTTTTGCTGTGGGCTTTAGAGGGCAGCTGGGTGCAGGGGCTGGTTCCTCCTGCTGCTGCTGCCCCGTGGTGCATCACTTACAGCCTCTGTTGCCTCGTTACATCCATCCATTAGTGCATTGCCAAGCTGCCTCCTCCTCCTCTGGGTAAAGTCTCTGCTGGTCCCTTGGAGGTCAGCTTTGACTCACGTTGCCCACACGTGGCCACAGCTCCCAGCTTGGCCATTCCTGCTTGGGTCTCTCAGCAGAACCAGGGTGCTCAGTGCTTGGCAACCAAACTGCCCTTCAGCACGGGGCCTTCTGACCTGGTTGGTGACCAGCTGCACCATGAGGGGTCTGTTCCTCGTGCAGCCCTGCAGCTGGCGGCTCCTTTCCCTCACCCTTTGCTTCCCCCTGTACCTTTGCCTGACACAATAAAACTGAACTAAGCTTTTAAAGGCAGAAGAGTGGTGCCAGGAAGCTGCCCAGTCCCCAGAGCCTTCAGCTCACCAGGCACTGGCAGCCCAGCAGCTCACCTTTAACTCCTTGTCCCTCTCTCCCTTTCAGGCTTCTTGCTCTCAGCTGCGGCTCGGCACCAGAGTTCCCAGAGCACGTCACTGCAGCAAGGGTAATGCCACATGGCTTTCTGCTCTCCTCTTTGCCCCCTGGAACGCTGACCTTCCCTGGGAGTGGGGAGGGCAGCTTGGTTTGCCTTGAGAAGGGAGGCTCTTCTGACCCCTGTGTCAGTCTGTCGCTTCCCAGCAAGCTTTGGCCTCCCTTCAGTCACCTTTGCCTGAAAGGTGCTCCTGGCCTCTTGTGCAATGAAGCATCTACATCTAGAGGCAGATAATTAGATCGTCTGCTGAGGAAAGGGGACACGGGGTGGGCTCAGGCCGTAGCAGGCAGCAGTGAAGCCATAACAAACCCCTCAGCTGCCAGCACTCATCTCCTTAGGGATGGGTGGTGTGCTCCTCAGGCAAGGTTCATCCTCCTGCCTGGAGCCTCCTGTGTCTGATAAACACTGAGCTTGCTCTGCAGGCTTCATCTGATGGGCCTGAGAGCCCACTGACTGCAGGACACTGTGCTGGGAGAGCTCAGGGGTCGCTGGTCTGAGCACTTGGGTTGCTGCTTGCTGGTCTCTGCCTTGTTCCTGCTGCTGGGATCTCGCTCACACGCGGCAGAGCTGCAGCTGTGCTGCTGCTTGTTTGAACCAGAAGGGGACACTGCAGAAACAGGGAACTCCAGCCAGCAGAGGTTTGTTCTGAGCCATGCGAGGAGGGGAGGGAGGTCTCTTCCTGCTGCTCCTCAGGCCTGTGGGAACACGGGATCTCTGCTCCAGGGACCTGCAAAGCCTTGGTGCTTGTGGTTACAGCCTTGCCCTCAAGGGCTTTGAGCTTCTGTTGGGGTGAAGCCCTTCGAGGGGTGTTGCAGAGTGACCCCAACCAGCGTTTCAGTGTTGGTTTTGTGCATTGTGTGAAGCCTGTGTTGTCCATAGACTGTGTGGATCTCAGCAGGGAGGAAAGGCAGAGCCTCCCAGCCCTGATGGAGACTATTTATTGAGCAGCACCTTAGAAGCTGATGTCTTTGTGTTCACCTCGTGCAGGCCCAGGGTGGATCTCCCTCCTTTTCAAACCCAAGATTGGCTTTGTGGTATTGCAGATTCTTGCTTAAGGAGGAGCAATGATGCAGTGCCTTTTGGTCATGTGTCCCTTTTAGAGCAGAGGCACCTGGCACCTCTCAGGAGAATCCCTGAATGCTGCAGGAGGGGCCTTGTCCCCCCTTTCCCCAGCCCTGAAGCCTGTGTTCCAGTGGGAAGCACTGTCCCTGCCCAGTGCTGCTTTGCTGGCTCTTACACAGAGGTGTAAACAGCTGCCTCTTGTCCTCCTTGTTGTTGCTCCTTGTCCTAGAGATCCTGAAAAACAGCTGATTCTAAGCAGGTGCCATTTGCCCTGTTTCCATTCAGTCTCACACTGGAGCTGGTGACAGAAGGCCAGTCTGTAAAGGCAACGTGGGGTCTCTGAGCTTGGTCACCACTGGCACCATCCAGTGCAGGGGCTCAGCATCAGGAGCAAGTGGGTGAATGTCCAGCCAGCTCTCAGCCTCCTGGCACAACCTCTGCTCCCCCAGGGAAGAACAGCTTTCTGCTCCACCTCTGTCTCTTGTTCCTCATGTTCATATTTCTCATCTCCTGAGGATATCTGTTTGCTACAAGTGGCTTTTACCTTGTTGTTCACAGGCTTGTTGCCAAAACTTCTCTCTCTTCACCCCCGTGGGCTGACGTGAAGCTTCCAGATCCAGCAGAAGAAGCAAAGCACCATGCAGGTAAAGGACTCGAGTCTCCAAGTGAAAACCAACACTCCAGTACTGCCACTGCTGGTCTAATTGGGCACAAATAAGTGTTTTCAATGACTGGAGCTAGTGTTTGCTCTTTGCATTTTTGGACTCATTGCTGGCACGTGTTAGTGTCACTGGCCTTGTGCTCCAGCTGCTGGTATTGGAGATCTGGTGGAATACGAGGTCTCCTTAGTTTATGACAGCTTGTAACCCTCCCAGAGGAGTGTTGCCTGGTGTGACGTGTTGCTTTCTAAAGCACAAAAACGAGCTTCTTGGACAGGAGCAAACAATTGGTTTTCCTTTCATGGGTAAATCAGAAAGCTGAAGCCAGCAGCAGCAGTTGGCTGGTGGGCACGGGAAGGGAGCTGATGGGTTTGAGTGCACGAAGCAGAACACCAGAGCCAGCACAAGCAGTTGGCTGGTGGGCACATGGCAGAGCTGCAGAGACGTGACATAAGGCAACGAGCAGCTGGGGGGTGACACGGTGTCAGCCATTGCATTCTTGCTCCTGCACACAATGGCCAGGGAGGTGCCTCTGGCTCTTTGGCAGCCATCCTGATGGCTTGGCCTTCCTAGAACATGCCAGCTTTCTTGCTTGATACCAGACAGAGGTTCTCCCAGCAGGTGGGGACGTGCAGATCACTGCAGAGAAGGCCTGTGTGTGCTGCCCTGGTGCTGCCCAGGCGGGGCTGTTGCCAACCCGGCTGTGCTGGGGGTAGGAGGGGGGATGCCAGCACAGGGACAGGATGGTGTGCAGAGCCAAGCAGTGAGGAGCCCCAGGGGGTGTGTTTCTCTCCCAGCTGCTGTGGTGGCAATTGTCCCTTGTGTGCTGCCTGCAGGCAGTGAGCTGCTCTGTGTGGGAACAGGCAGTCTCGCTGTCTCCTTGCCTTAGCCTCTGGGACATTCAGGGAAGGCACCTGACCTCTCTGCTTTAGATGGCAGAGACCTGAGCAGTAAAGGAGTTTGTTTACAAGGAGAGAGAATGAAGAAGAGCAGAGTTGTGTCCACTTTTGCTGCAGATAGTCTCCTGTCCTTTGGCTGGAGTGCCTTATGACTCTGTGAGGGATGGGCTTTGGGGAAAGCCTTCTGTGCCAGGTCTCCTCTCTGGCTGTTCTCCATCTTGCTTTTTATCTCTTTGTGTTCCTGGGATTGCTCCAGTAACAGATGAGCCTTCTGTCCCTGAGTGGGATTTAACCCAGCACTGAACCATCAAGTGCTCGGCGTGATTTGTCTGAGCCCCGTGGGGAACAGGGTCCCATGTTCCCTGAGTGGTCCCTGTGGGATCCTCAGGCCATGTAACCCCCTCCTGTGCAGGAACTTGCATCATTATCCCCTGGCTGTGCTCATCCAAAGCAAACAGCAGCGACAGCCTTTGAGCTTCTCTTTTCCTCTTGACTCTGGAAACAGCCCTGGAGCTTTTCAGGCAGGGTCACTGCATATGCTGCTGAGACACAAGCCGTGCTGGCAACCAGCTGCTGAGGTCACTTGATGTCTCCTGTCACTTGAAGTGTTTGGGAGAGTTACTGACAGCTTCAGAGCCCAAGGGCAGTGCAGAAAATGCACCTTTTTTGGCTATGAGCAGAGGAGAAAGCCCCGTGGGTGGGAGGTTGACATTTGGCACAGGGGCACCCTGTGAGAGCAGGACTCCACTTGGCTTTTGCTGAGGGGAAGTTGTAGGCCAGCGCTTTGAAATGCTGGGTTTGCAGTGTTGACCACAAGGACTCCTGATAGAGCCAGATCAGCAGCTGGAAGAGGTGAGTTGCACATGGATTGTGCTGCTGAGGCCATAACAAGGAGAAGGGGTTCGTATCTTTTTTTCCCCTCTGTGCTTTGATACAAACAAGTTATTAAGTAGGAAACAACACTGTTCTTGCCTAGAGATTCCCAGAAGGGAAGAGTTTTGATGGGACAGCAGCGTGGCTGGAGCTTGGAGCTGCTCCTGACACCTTTGCTGGGTTTCCCACACTGATCCTTCCCTTGCTGTTTGCTCACAGAAGTGGTGCAGAGGGTGAACGAGATGATTGCCAGGGGACAGTATGGGAGGCTGTTTGCTGTGGTGCACTTTGCCAGCAAGCAGTGGAAGGTCACCCCTGAGGACCTGATTATGATGGACAACGCGCTGGAGGCTGAATGTGGAGACAGAATCCGGCTGGAAAAGGTGAGCTGTGATGTGATGCTGTGTGTGTGTGTGTGTGTGGGGTCAGAGCAAACTGCCTGTGATCATCCCAGGTGGCAAAACCCACCATCAGTTGTTAAAAAAACATATCCTGAAGAGCTCTGGTTGGATCTCCCCTTCTTACTCCAGCTGTGTGCTTTGCCTTAGTCTTGTTCCAGTTGTTACTCTGTCAGTGATGGTGTTCCTGTGATTTGTGCTGTGCTGGTTTGGAAGGAGTCCTGCCAGGCTCTGTTAGGAGACAGACTTTTGTTGTGCTAACCTCATCCAAATGGGTTAAAAAAAAACCAGAAGGGAAATTACAGCTGTTGTTTCCAGAGATGGCAGCTAAAGGCTGTGTTTACCTTCAGGCTCCAGCACTCAGAATACTCGCAGAACTCCCAGAGGGACTGTCACTGCTCAGGCCTCACCACGCTGGGTGTGATGGCTGGAGGGAGAGGGATGGTGCCTGTGGGGGAGAAATGCCAAGAAGCAATTCCATAGCTTTATCCCCAGCCTTCAGTAACCAGCACAGCCTTGTAGAGGCTCATTAATCCAAGTCTTCAATGAAAGGTGAAGAGGTGGGATTCTGCTGTTGGAGCCAAACAGGCAGTTTGAGGGAGGGCTGGGTAGTTTTTCTACTCATCCTTTGCTTTCAAGTCCAGTTCTGAGGCAGCTTTGTAGGCATGGCTCCAGCCCTGGCCTTCATCCTTGTGCACAACAGAGAGGGGAGTGACTGTCATGGAGCAGCCAGCTGGGGAGTGCAAAGCTGTAGGTGGGAGCAAAGGAGGTGAATAACTTGCCTTTGGGGATTTTGCTGGCAAGTGTCTGTCTGAAACAGAAGTCAGAGCACCTCATGGCCATTTCTCTGTTGCTGTTAACTGCTGCCACACAGTTACAGAGGGGAAGGAGGCAGCCTGTAAGAAGTGCTGCCCCTTCTCACCGTGGCCTCTCTGTTATCCTGCCTGGTCCCTGAGACAGGCAGGTGGTGGGAATGCCCTGAAACAAAAGGGCTCATCCCTGGGCTGATGAATCTCCCTGGGCTGGTGAATCCCCCAGCACATTTCTGTGCTGCCCATCTTGAGGCCTCCTCGTGGAGCAGAGTGAGGAAAATGTTTCTCTGCTGGGATAAGGAACAATTGCTATAAAAATCCTGTTATTTTAGGAGCTGCCATTCACTCAGGTCCCACACAAGGGCAGATCATTCTGCTTCCCTGTATTGCTTTTTGTGTCTTTTACAACCCTTGGTGAGCCAGAACAGAAAGGTTCAGTGTGTTCTGATCAACATGAAAGTGACTTCTGCAGTTATGTGTCAGTAGGAGAAGCTCTCCCGAAGCCTGGCTGTTTAATAGCAGAGCCTGTTTTCCCCTGCCATCCCTCTCTAGTTAACACTGTGAGGTTTGCAATGTGTGAAAGGCCTGTTTGACTCCTTTATGGGGGCTGTTGAACGTGAAGGCTGCTGTTTGCATTTCTGCTGGGACAATGACCCAGTCTTTTATGCCTGATTTATTTTGCATAGGTGTTGCTGGTCGGTGCTGACGACTTCACTCTGCTTGGAAGGCCACTGCTGGGGTAAGATGGCTCAGGCAGGAATCATCTTCCAGACAATTCTTGTACTTAACTGTAGCCTCAGGGCTCCTGCAGTCCTGGAAACTGAAGAGAAACCTGGATTCATCAGCACAAGCTTTTTGCCCAGCCCCTGATTCTTCTGAAAGAATCACCAGTGAAAGAGGCTCAGCAGCCTCTGCTGCCTCTAACCCTCACCCGTTGCTGAGGTGACAGCATGACGCTCACCTCTGTTGGCTTGGGTCTTGTCCTCATGACATAACCCTTGAACAAACCAGCAGGACATCTTGCTCTTCACTGTCTTTACTCCCTCACCCTAATGGATTTCTGGTAACCAGAAATCTATTCCCACCCCTTAATTTGGCTTGTTTCTTAAACCATTTCCTTGTGCCTTTGCCCTAACCCAGCAGACCTTCATTCTGGAGTTCCAGCAGTCCCACAACTGAGGGAGAGGAGTGTCCACCGCCCTTGGCACTGTCTCCATCCCAGTGCTGTGGGACTTACTATGCAGACTGGCAGAAGAGCTGGTTCTTGGTGTGTGGGGCAGGGGTCACTGGCTCAGCTCTTAGCCAAGTCATGAATGGCTGTTTTCCCCAGGACAAGAGATTTTAGTGGTAAGACACGAGTCAAGGTGAGTTTCAGGTAGCTCAGAGTACCTGGAAGATCTGGCTGTGGTCTGGTTGCAGGCTGAGACACACCTTTAGGACAGCTTGGACTGCAGCAGCTCTGGCAGAGGGGGTTCAGATAAGGAGCAACTTGGACATCTGAGGTATTTCTCAATGGCTTGTAGCCTCAGGTTAGAAACCCCCCCCACATGGCTTCAGGTTCTGAAATGCTCTCTGTGGTGCCAGGGGGCTGCTGGTATGTCAGGGGTTACCTGTAACGTGCCTGTGCAGGTGGTCACAGATGTTTGGGAAGGAGAATCTCATCATTAGGCCTGAGAACATCATCCTGCAGAAAGCCAGGTAAGAGCCCAAACTGTGCAGCAGGGAAAGGCCATGTCAGGCAGCTCAGGAGCACCATCCCTCACCTAAGCAGCAGCCATGGGCTGGTTCCTTGCAGCTCTCAGTCTGTGTGCTGGGCTTGGCACGTGGCCTGAGACCCAGGAGCTGGGGATGGGAAGAGAAGCAGCTGTGTGGTTGCTGCAGGTGCTCCAAGTGTGTGGAAAGTGTTGGCAGTTGCTTGAAGCAGAGCAAACCACACATCTGGCAGCATGAGCCTGAACTTAGGAGCTTTGCAGAGGAAGGTCAGTGAGAGGAGGAGGAAGAGGCTGACCAGGCAGGGGCAAAGGCTGCTGAGGAGGTGCTGTCCTCCCGCCAAGCCTTAGGGAAGCTTCCTGAGTCATTCAGCCACAAAATCATCAGATTGCTTAGGTTGAAAAAGACCTTTAAGGTGACCGTGTCCAACTGTCAGCCCAGCACTGCCATAGCCACCCCTACACAGTGACCCACAGCCCCCTGTCAGCCCTCGATAGAGGCTGAGGGGAGGAGAGCAGAGCCCGGCGTGTCACAGGCAACGTGGACTGCAGTTCCCTCACAGAATTCAGGGCTGGGCCTAAACCACAGACATTTTGGAGAGGAGATAAGAGGCTGGATGCAAACAAAAGGCAGTTTTGTGTTGGTGTTGTTTTAAAAACAAGCCCAGGAGTGACTGCTTGCAGTGGGGTGTGCGTCAGGCCGCTCCTGCTGCTGCACTCCCTGCTCAGGCTGGCAGGCAGGCAGCAGCTTGTCCTGCTTGGGACAAATGGTCATGTTGTAATTGTCTGTAGCAGTCAGATACCTCCCAAGATGACAGTCCTCTCAAACCTTAGAAAACAACAGTGCAGCAGAAGATCTCTGTGCAGCAGAGGCTATTCTGGGAGCTTGTAGCTGGCTTCTGCTCTGGAATCTGCTGGGTTTTGTGTTTGTTCAGGGAGCTGGCTGGCTGGTGGGCTGGCACGGGGCTATAAGCACTTGGACTTTGTTTAGCTGGGTAATGCAGAAATTGTTGGGCACTGTTAAAGCAGCAATTAGACAGGAGCATGGCCGTGGGCAGCTCCCACTTCAGGCCATCCTTCTGGTGCCCTCAGCTGCGTCAGACCTGGATGCTGCCCCTGTGAGAGGCTTCAGCCTGTGTCTACACACAGTGCAGCTGATGGGATTGTTTTCCTGCAGGTAAAGCTGACTCTTTCTCCTGCTGCCTGCCCATTTGTGCAGTGGCTTTGGTGGGGATGAGAGAGGGTTTTGGACCCGTTGTGTTCCCAGCCAGCCCGGCTGGGTGGCCAGTTACTTTCTGCAGCGAGCGAGCTCGTCAGCTGAAGTTATTACCTCTAAGAGTTATGATCCTGTGGGGCTGTGGGCTGCCTGGATCTTAATGACACAACAACTTTGAGCCCAGCTGAGATGGATGAGAGCTCAGTGTGAATTCCTGCAGCAGGCTGCTCCGTGTGCTGTGTCACGAGAGCAGCGGCAGGCCCGGCCGTCCACGGCGGCCTCTGGGAAATGTGTGACCCCCCCCCCCCTTTCTTATTTTTATGCACATTCCAGTCATACCTAAAAACACTGAAGACAGATTTTGGGTTTGTTTGTTTGTTTCCTTGGGCTCTGTTTTGCTGAGAACTTTTCTGGCCGTACAGACTTTGCCAGCAAGTTGGTTTCTGCTGCGCTTCGGCTTTTCCACCAGCAGGTCCCTGCTGCTCTGGCTGATGGAGGAGGACTCACTGCATCCTTGAGCTTGGCCTTGAGCTGGGACTTGCAGGGTGAAGCCATGCTCGGGGGCTCAGCTGCCTAGGCAATACCCTTCAAGATGTGCTTGAAAGCACCTCAACAGCCATGAGCACCAGGGGGGTACCTACAGGTGTGGATGCTGCCCGAGGCCCGGGGCAGGCAGCGTGCTCCAGGGGCGAGGGCTGTGTTCAGGGGTGACTTGGCTGTGCTGCTGCAGGGCCTGGCTCTCCCCAGAGCAGCGCAGAGATTGTGCTGGCTGGGTCACTTTATCTGCCCTGGCTGCTCTCCAGTTTCCCCACGTGATGGAGGGCTCTACGTTTCTTACATGCCTTTAGAGTGCAGGCCTGGGAGAAGTCAGTGGGAGTTGAGCTTTCCCTTTGCCTTCAGCAGGCTGGGATTAGACCCAGAAGGTAGAGCTCCCTGATCAGAGTGGTAAAAGGTGGGCAGCCCTTGGAACACGGGTGGGTTTTGGTCTCTCTGAGCCCTGCACATCTTGCTGTGTGGTTCCTGCTGCCCTGGGCTGGATGCAGGTAACATCCTTTAGCTGAGGTGTCAGGGTCACCCAGTGCCCTCTGAGAATTGAGTTTATCTTACATCTTGATGCAGGACTCATCCCTAAATGCAGATAGATGGGTTTTCTCCTCTGGCTGCCTTTCCCTCCTCCCTCCAGCGTTCCCTCTCAGACACATATTACCCCCCAGAGGCTCGGTGTGAAGAGAGATGGTAAACGTCTGAAAGCCTTTGGCCTCTCGGTGACCTCGTTGGAACAGGGAGGCTGGATGGGCTTCCCCCCACCCTCCCACCCTGCCCCTGACAGCACAGACACGGTCGTTTGTCAGCAAAATGGTCTTTAAATGTCTTCCGGCAGCGCAGTGAGCATGCTAACGAGGCTTTAATGGCACTCTGCAGAGATGCTGCCTGCAAGAGCCCATCCTCCCCTGGCCCTGCTCACTGAAACCACACTTTCCAAAGCTGCTGCCTCTTGTCTTCCCAGAGAGGACAGGACAGGGCAGGTAGCTGCTTCCCCCAGCGCCTGCTGCAGAGCACCCAGCTCTCCATGGCTCTGCAGAGGGCAGCTGGGAACCCCAGCAGCCTTTTTGCTGGCTTCAGCAGGAGCTTCTCTTGGAGCTCTCAGCAGAATGCCTGTGGGTGGGCAGGAGGTGCTTGTGTGTGCTGGGGAGGTGATGTGAGGGGACAGGCTGCTCTGTGGTTGTACTCACCTGTGGAGGAAGTGTGGGCTGTGTTCTCCATCTCCCATCCTCAGGGAGGGAGAGTGCCTGAGAATTTCTCTGTGTAGAAATGAGATGTGGAAACAATTTGAGCCTTGGAGTGGTCTCCCCTCTCAGCCTGAACCTCCCCCAGCTGCAGGGCAGGGAGCAGTAGGTGAAATCCTCATCTTCTCTTCCAGTTTAGGGTAAACAAGCAGGACAGGCCAAGACTGAGAGGCACGTGGGAGGAGAAGTGACTTAGTTGTGCTTCCTGCTAGAAACACTGAGCCAAGTCTCTTCTCACTGAGCCTTTGCCAGGACTCACTCAGGTGAGCGAGGTGAGGAGAGACTTTCTTCCA
Source organism: Urocolius indicus (assembly GCA_013401255.1). Classification (NCBI taxonomy): domain Eukaryota; kingdom Metazoa; phylum Chordata; class Aves; order Coliiformes; family Coliidae; genus Urocolius; species Urocolius indicus. The sequence goes on from WBNH01001471.1 coordinate 116,319, forward strand.
GCTCTCTGTGATGCTTTATGGAAGGAGGGGACACTTCTGTGTTGAGCTGTGTAGCACAGGGGAAGGGGGCAGGGGTGGGTTTAGCCTGGTGCCATGAGGAAAGCAGGACAGGTAAGATCATGTGAAGGTGCCGGGGGGGGGGTGATTTATCTTCCTGCAATCCAACAGGTTCCTGCAGGTTTGTCTTGCTAGTGCCTCCTCAGCTCTCTCTGATCTTCCCCCTCCGGTGACAGGAGGCACTGCCCTGCAAACTCCCATCCCTTGGCTGATCCAGGTACAGCCAGCCTGAGGTGACCCTGTGGCTCTGGAGCGTGCCTGGTGCTTTTTTTCTCCCCAAATGTGAGTCACTGAAGAGGGATCCCTGTCACCTTTTGTCTCCAAGGAAGGATCTGGTCCGTGTGGAGGCCACTGTGATTGAGAAGACAGAGTCCTGGCCCAAGATCAACATGCGCTTCAGGAGGAGGCACAACTACCAAAGGAAGAAAAGTAAGAGAGAGGGAAGCAGAGCTCCCTCCCCTGGGGTGTGTGGCTGGAGCTGGGGAGGGAGGCTGTGGTGACACCAGGGAAGGAGATGCACTGCCTGTTTTCCCCAGGACCCCTCACCCAGCACAGCACAGCACAGCACCCTTCCCCAGCCCTGCCCTGCCCACGGTGCCTTTGGACCAGTCCTGACCGTGTCCTGGGGCAGGCTTTCTCATCACCAACTGCCTGCCCCTTCTCAGCTCTGACTGGGAGGAAAATTAGGGTTGTTTTGTTATGGAATGGATGCCAAACCCTTGCCCAGTCCCACAGGAGCCCTGCCCAGACCTCTCCTTGGTGCCATCCCAGGGCACACAGCACCCCCCTCCCCGTGCCTCGGGCTGCTGCAGCTGGGCTGGCAGGAGCCTTCTCCAGGTCACACACCACTCCTGTGCTGGCACCTGATTTCTTCTCCTCTCTTTCCCTTCTGTTTCAGTCATCGTGCACCCACAGACTGTCCTTCGGATCAACACCATAGACATCTTCCCCTGCTTGTCCTGACGGGCTGCCCTGCAAATAAACCTGCCTTGTCACTGCAAAGCTCTGGGCTCCCTGCTGCTGTTGGGAAGGGGAAATCTTTAACAAACCACCCAACCAAATGAAGGGTGGTTTTAAAAAGCTCTGATTTCGGCTGTGGTGGAGTTGTTTTGTCAGGACCCACTGCTGGCTGCCAAGCTGCTCCCTGCCACCTCTCTCCAGGCTGCCTTGGCCTGCTCACCTCTCTCTGTGGTTTATGTTTTGTTTTGTACTTCAGGCTCTCAGCTGTGCCTTAAAAATACCTCAGGCCTCACTGGTGGTGGGAGAAAAGGCTCTGAACCTGGAAGGCAGAATCTGTGTGTGTCATTGCTCAGTTACTTGTGCCTCTGGCAGTTTCCCCACCCCAGGACTGGAGTGCACCTTGTGGCTGGTGGAGAGGTGGGTGTGCTCTGGAGAGCTGATTTGCCCTCTGGAAACACTCCTTGCTCCTCACAGAATGCAGTTGCACCACTGGGAACAGTTGAGGTGTTTTGTTTCAAGTGGTAGGTGTGATTTGCTGCCAGTCCTTCTCCTCTCCTGACAAAAGCTGCTCTGTTTGTGCAATGCCTGGTGGTGTCCAGCTTCAGTGTGGCCCAAAGCAGCCCTGGCACTGAAGAGAGCAGTGAAGCAAGGTGGCTGCAGGATCCCAAATCTACTCCCAGCCTCATGGTAAGTGGTGAAAATCCTTCTTAAAGACTAGCACCAGGTGCAGCTGAGAGCAGTGACCCTCTCAGAGCTGAGCCAGAGAGTCTGTTGCATTGCAGACGCATCACCTGCCTGTGTAATGCCATCGAAATAACAGGCACTGGTGGCTCAGGGGCGAGTCCATGCTGATTCCACAGGCTGGATGCTTGACCTGCTGAGTGTCTTCTCATGTCTAGATGTCAGTATTGTCCCTCCACTTTGGCTGGAGGTCACTGGCTGAGCAGCCTGTGGAAGGCTGGAGTGAGCAGGCAGCTTCAGCAGAGCTCTGCCTCTTGCTCCTGGGCTGTAATAGCAAGCAGGAGGAGTTTCCTGGAGCTTCTGGCAGGCTCTGGGGGGAGTGTCAGAGTCCCTGCAGGTACCATGAGAAGTGCTGAGTGGGCCCTGCTCACCTGGTTGCTTCTCTGGGCTTGAAACGAGTCGGGAGAGAACCCACACATGGGTGTCCTTGTGCAGCACCAGCACTGCCCACAGCACTCTGCTGAAGGAACTGCTTGCTTGCAGCGTGACTGCATGCAGGGCTTGTCCTTCCTTGCTGTCCTTCCTGGTGGTGGAGAAACGCTTGAAAATCAGAGAGATGGAAGGCTCAGAGGCCTTCCAGTGCTGGTTTTGAACCACCAGTGCTGGTTCAAAAGGAAAAGCAACTGTCCTGTGGAACTGGCCAGGTAGCAAAGCCCTTGGGAAATGTGCTCAGGTGTCAGAGAGACTCTGTGTGAAGCTCCCAGGCTGCTGGGGCAGGAAGGGAAAGCTCAGCCACTGTCAGGAGACGCTGGGGTTGGGGTTGAAAAAGGTACAACTCCAGCAAAGCACTCGGGCTTCATTGAAATGCTGCCTTCAGGCTGAGGCACCAGGAGATTGGTTTCGATGTTTTCTTCAGGGGGAAGTTGAAGCAAAAGCTTTTTGCTGTTTCCAAGTGGAAGCAGAACCACCTCCCCCCCTCCTTCCCCCAGTTCTTCTCCAGAGCAAAGTCCCAGGTCTTCATTTGGCTTCCCGTGCTGGGGGGCCGCTGGAGAGCCTCTTTCAGGCTGCCACACGTGGTCTGTTCACGGCTCAAGAGCAGGGGTTCCTCAGCAAAGCAAGCTGTGGCTGTGCCTGTGGCTGCTCTTTCTCCTGTGGCAGAGGAAATGTGTCTGTTGGGACAAGACATCCCGTTGGACAGAGAGTGAGATCAGGATGGGACTGGAGAGAGGCTGTGCCAGAGCAGCCACGAGGGTTAGGGGAGAGCCAGCCCTGAGCTGCTGCCAGCTGGTACTTGGAGAACACTCTGTGGGGCTTGTTCCCCCCCCTCTGATCTCTCCTCGCTGCTGTTTGGCCGTGTCAGTGCAGCCTCAGACCCGTGGCACACAAAGCCGCTGCTGTCCTGCCGTCCCTCCCTGCTCCCCGGGGATGCCACTGGCTCCCTGGCACAAGGGCAGTGGCTCTGCAGCGCTGACATTTGCCCACGAACAAGGGCCCTTTGTTTCCCTGCTCGCTCAGAGCTTTGCTGGGGAAGGGCTTTGGCCTCTCCTCCCCGTTCCAGGCTCTGGAGCAGCCCCCCAGATCAACCCTTGTCCCACCTCCCCAGTCCCTGGAGGAGTGACGGGAGGTGTTTAGCTGAGCCCTGCTTTGGTGTGGTCGTGGCTACGTGCTGGCAGGGATGAACCATGGCCTTGGTGGGACGTTGGCTTGGAGGGACCTGGCAGACCCTCACCCCCTGCAGGGGCAGCGCTGGACTGTGGCACCTTCCTGCTTTTGTGGATGACAAAGACCCTTTTGCTTTGGAGCAGGGTTTCAATAATCCTGAGGTTCTTCTAAGCCCTGAGGCGGGATGCAGTGGGCAATGCTGCCCAGGGGCAGAGCCTGCAGCTCCCAGGTGCCTGGATTTGGGGTTCCCAGGCTGCCAACAGCTCGTGGCAGCGCTGGAAGGGGAACAGCCCACACTACCCATCCCACGGGCCAGCTCTGCTCAGCTGATCTCCAGGGCTCTTGTCTGGACGAGTTTTCAATTACCTACGTGATGGGGTTCCTCTTCCTTCCCTTGGCAAGTGCTTCTGTGTTCTAAAACAAGCCTCCCAAGCAAAGGCATTGCTCTCAGCTGGAAGCTTTCCTGGCGTGAGGATGCGCTGTCACTGCAGCCTGATGAAGTGTGAGAGCTGTGGTGAGCGTCAGCGTGCCCCCCTCCCGACAGACAGCTTCTGCACAGCAACACCAGCGCTCCAAACCCTCTCTCTCTAGGCTCAGAGGGGATTTAGCAGCTTGGTCCTGAGCCTTGGCTGTGCTTGGGGCTCACACACTGCTGAGGCGGCTTGAGAAAGTTCTCGGGACGTGTGTTTCGGGGCTCCAGGGTGGAAGGGAAGTGCTGTTCACGTGGCCCTTTGGTGTGTTTGCTTTTTCCCTGCCAGCTTTGTGAAGGCACCTTTTGAACTGTCACCTGGAGCCAGGTTGGTTTTGCTCAGCGTGACCCACACACGTGTTGGCTGCGTGTTACAAACACTCCTCGGCGGCTGGAAACCAGCACCAGGCAGAATGGAGCCCCAGCAGGCCGTGCTGCTTTGGTTTCTCTTGCACTGGCAGCTTTTCTTGTCCTGGGAGGTAGAAAAAAAAAAGAGCCAACGAGCCCCTTTATGAAGAAGAGAAAGGGAACAGGGCAGTGCTGGGCCCAGGCTGCACAGAGCCCTTGCACAGAGCCGGAGCAGCGTGGCCAGCCAGCCCGGCCCTCAGCAGGCTCTGGGACTAGGTGCCTTTCATCTATTTTCTCTCTCCCTATTTATAGCCCATGGGATAGGCAGCTGCTGCTGCTGCCCCTCAGCCCCGCTGCTGCTGCTGCAGCTCCTGCAGCCCCAGCAAGAGCTCTGGGTGGGAGCCGTGAGCCTGCGAAGCTGCTGAGGCAGGGGAAGGCCCTGGAGTGCCAGGGCACCTTTGCATTGCAGGCTGGCTTTGCTATAGCAACAGAAGCTGCGTGACTGACAGGGCTGTGTGGCTTCAGTTCTGTTCTTGGAGAGCGTTCCCTGATGGCTCTGTCCCACGTTAACCTTCGAGGGGCCCGTGAGCAGCAGGGGCTGGCTGGTGCCGTCTATCCAGAGGAGCAGCCACTGATGAGGGACAGTCACATCTGACACGCAGGGGCTGAGCCCTGTGGGGAGGAGGCTCAGCAGAGGAGCTCAATGGCTGGGCACTGAAGCTGGGCAATACCTTGGTCATGTTTGAGCACAGAGTGCAGGCTCCCAGCTCGACTGGCTGTTGAGTTGGCTGCTGCACAGATCCCCCAGCAGCCCACCCTTCACATCCTCTAATTTCCTCTGGATTTCCTCTTCTACACCCCCCTTCTCTCTCTTCCAGAAGCAGCAAAGCTCAGTTTCTTTTTGGAGCTCCCAAAGGAGCTGGTGATGCAGCAGGAATTGAGTCTGGACCACGGCTGGGGGGCTCCTGAGGCTGCAGCCTGAGCTGATCCAGTTCTTTTGTCTGCTTTTAGGACAGCTTCTTCTTTCTGCTGGGTTTTTGCTCTGCAGGGACATGATTCATGGGTGCCTTTGGCTTCTTTCCCAGTGCAGACTCCACATCCTTAAAAAACAGCAAGTCTGGAAGAGCCTGACCACAAATATTTTGACAGAAAGCGGCGTCAGCTGCCCCCACTCCCATCTGGCCCCAGCACAGGTGAAGGAGCTGGAGGTGGCTCCAAGGCCCCTTTCCATTCTCCTCCAGCTCAGAGGCCCCTGGGCTAAACCTGGGGCTGGCACTGCTGCCCAGCACATGGCTGGGGAGGCACATGGGCTTCCCACCACGCCAGGGAGATGTGTGTGTGTGTGTGTGTGTGTGTGTACAAGCCCAGGGCTGACTGCTGTCTGGGCTGGAGGGGAGCAGGACACTGGGAACACTCTGGGGTTTGTCCACCCCAATCAAGGATGAGAAAGAAACACACACACACACACACACACCAAGTTGTGGTGCAGGTCAGGCTGCTCCCATCTCTGTTTTTTGAGGTAAGAGGAATAACCTTGGAGGCAGAGAAGCCAGTTGGATGCAAACTGGCCAGAGATGGTTCTCCTTCAGAGCTCTGCCATGGGCTGCATCAGCAGAGCTTCACTCCTCTGTCCTGGAGGCTGAGCAAGTACAGGTCATCTTCACAGCAGCTCCCCCTCTCCCACACCTCTGTGGGCTCTGTGCAAGAACAACACCTCCACGTCCCAGAGCTGCCCTGGAACACCTCTGTGCTGCCCAGCAGGAGCCCTCAGGGCTTGAGGGGGAGAAGCAGGGCTTGTGAAGGTAAAAGAGTGGTTGTTGCCCCAGGGATCTTTCTTGAGCTTGATGGGCTTTGCAAAAGGTCACCCTGGAAGCTGCTTTCTGCACACTGAGAGCATCTGCCATGACTCTCCAGTGTGGTTTCTCCCGTGTAGGATAAGGCTGAGCTTCCCCTCCCCTCAGGCTGCCTCTGTGAAGCCTCGTTGGGTTGGAAGTGTCTTGGAACGCTGAGACCCCCCCCCAGGCAAGACCCTGCCGGCCCCTTCCCACCTGCCACAAGGCTGAGGTGGAGTCTCCCTGCCTTCTCACCACCTTCTGTGTCACTAAACTTGCAGGAAAAGTGTTTTCTCCAGGTCTTCTCCCGAGTGGTGTTGGTGAGGGAGGGACAGGACCCAGCCCTTGGTCACAGGCTTCTGCTTTCCTTAGCAAAAGGGGCTAAAAATAGGAGAGGAACAGAGCAGAGGCTCCTTTTTCCTGACACCCCTCCCCGTGCCTTCTGCAGCAGGGAACAGGCTGTGTGCTGACATCTGAGGTTTCTTGCTCTTGCTGGTGTCTTCTGGGCTCCAGATGCAGCCCAGCCCTGGAACGTGTCTGGGCAGCTTGGGTGAGGCAGCGCGGGAACACGGTGGCTGCGAGCGGCTGGTGCACAGAGGGACGTGTGGGGAGGCACATGCCAGCCTCTGCTGGCGAGGGGAACGTGTTGGGGGAGCTCTGTTTGCTGTCCCAGGGCTCCCCTCTCCAGGCAGAGCCCCTTTCTCCAGGCAGAGCCCTGCCCTGGCAGCATTAACAGCCCCAGCTCTGCGTTGGCAGCAGCACTGCGGTCCATCACCCTTCTCCCCTGTGCACCAGCTTGGGTGCTGCTTGCTTGGGTGCTGGTGTCTTCTGCCAGCTCCTGACACGGTCTACAACCGTGGGGCAGGTTTTGTGTTACCCCTGAGCACAGGCCAAGGCGGTGTGGGTGGTCTGTGCACCCGGGATGCTCCGGCAGAGAGATTCCCCGTGGCAGGGAAACGACTGAAGCCTTCACAAGGAAATCTGATGCTGAGCACGGGCATTAGCTCTGGGCCCTGGCTCAGGTCTCTGACAGAGCTGGTGGCATCTGTGCCCAGGACAAGCTGTGTCCTGGGGTGTGCTGAGGACAGGGGGGATGTTGCAGGTCTTCCTCTGTGCATCCATCACCTCTCCACCCACCCACCCACACACACACACACACACACACAACACCCCTTGCTCTGGCTGCACCCTCAGGCTGGTGTTTAACAGCTGCTTGCACCAAAGCACGGGGCGAAGTTTGGGTCCAGGCCTGATGTGAAGTCTCAGCCCTTTGATCCTGGTGAGGATTTGGTCCCTGCTGTGTGTGGAGCCAGGATGCCCTCCCTGGCCTTGCTGTGCTCCCAGCCGGCTCTGTGAAGGGAGCTGGGGCTGCACCTGAGGGATGGGGTGAGAGGAAAGGCTGGGGGCTTAAACCAGCTTGTCTGGGCTTCTTTCACCCACACCAGTGGCTGAAGGTGCAACCGGGATTCCAGGCAGGGATCTGGGACCAGGCACCACCCGTGTTTCCTTATCTGAGGAGTTGCT
>WBNH01001471.1:124969-147848 GCA_013401255.1 Urocolius indicus
CCTCCCCAAATCCTCCCCCCGCCCCGAGCGGATCCCAGCCGGTGCGGAGCAGGCGCCGGGGGCTTCGGATCCCTCCCGGGGGCTTCGGACCCCTCCCGGGGGTTTCAGACCCCTCCCGGGGGCTGGGAAGCGGCCGCCGTGTCTCCTCCGGACGGTGGGATCGTGCTGAGGGGCTTTTCTAGGTTCTTCCAGCCGCCTTTGGCCCCGGTGGGCATCGTGTGAGGCTCCTGTGCAGGATCTGCCGTGTGACCTCTGTTGGTGTCCCTCAGCAGGGCTCGTCCTTTGCCGTCCTCTCGGGCTGAAATCAGGGCAGAGGGGAGGTAACTGATAACGTGGCTCGTGCAGAGGAGAGAGAGGCAGAGCACTGCCAGGAGCAGGGCAGCAGCCGCTGGGAAGGACGGGCAGGCGATGCCCCGACACCCGGCTCTGTGCCCTTTGGCTGCTGCCCTGCACGTCCCATCCCGTCCCGTCCTGCAAAAGGGGCAGCGTTGGCATCCTCACTGGCTGCTGTGCCCGAGCCGATGGGTCTGACCCGCTGCTGCTGAGCCCAACTGAGCCAGGGGAGAGGAAAACTCGCTTCTAAAACAGCTCAGGTTGCCCCTGTGGAGGTTGAGGCTGGAGCTGAGNTTGCTCTGGCTGCACCCTCAGGCTGGTGTTTAACAGCTGCTTGCACCAAAGCACGGGGCGAAGTTTGGGTCCAGGCCTGATGTGAAGTCTCAGCCCTTTGATCCTGGTGAGGATTTGGTCCCTGCTGTGTGTGGAGCCAGGATGCCCTCCCTGGCCTTGCTGTGCTCCCAGCCGGCTCTGTGAAGGGAGCTGGGGCTGCACCTGAGGGATGGGGTGAGAGGAAAGGCTGGGGGCTTAAACCAGCTTGTCTGGGCTTCTTTCACCCACACCAGTGGCTGAAGGTGCAACCGGGATTCCAGGCAGGGATCTGGGACCAGGCACCACCCGTGTTTCCTTATCTGAGGAGTTGCTGCCCGGCTTCTCCACTCTTTCCTCACTTTATCCCCTTTAATGTGAGCAGCTCCCCGCGCCAGCAGCCGCCCGTGTGCGGGGAAACTGAGGCACGATACCGGGGCTGCCCGGCGCTTGCGTGGGGATGGGTGGAGAGGGAGAAAAGGAGGAGGAGGAGGAGGAGGAGATGGCCAGCGCTTGGGAACCGCCTGCACCGAGCCCGGGGCTGAGCCCGGCCCGTCCCTCGAGGCGGAGCTGGCGGAGCAGCGCCCGACGGAGCCCCAGCCCCGGCCCCGGCCCCTTCCCCATCCCCAGCCCCTTCCCCAGCCCCGGCATGAGCTTCCCTCGGCCCCTGCGCCGCTCCGTCAGCCTCAGCCCGGGCCGGACCCTGCGTCTCGTCGTGCTGGGGCAGAGCGCTGTGGGTAAGACAGGTAAGGACGGGGCTGTCCGGGTACCCCCTGCATCCCCCCCCCCCCCTTCGAGCATCCCTCCGGGGCTCCTTCCCAGGGAAGGGGCTCCGAGCTCCCCAGAGCTGCAGCTGGGACGGAGCAGCCCCCCCGGGGGTCGTTGGAGAAAGCCGGGAGATGGGGAAGGGGTTGGACATCGCCCCTGCTGCACCCAACCCGGCTCCTTCGCCCGCGAGCGCTGGCGCTGGGAGCATCGCAGCCCGGGGCGAGGGGGGTCTGGGGCAGGGGTCCGGGGTAGTGAGGGGGGATCAGGGGCAGCTCTCGGGAGCGAAGGCTGAGCTCGGCTTCGTGCTTTGAGTTTGCCGCTTGCGTGTTTTTGGGGGGCGCGGGGTCTGCGCTGCGTTACAGCAGCGGCTTTAGTTGCGCTTCAGGGAAAGTCCCTCTCCCCGCACTTTGCTCCGCGCTCGTCGGCTGCGAGGATGAGGATCAGGGATGCTGAGCCGGCAGCACCCGAGCTCAATCCTGCCCGGTGGATCACCCCTGCCCAGCCCTTCCCGTTCCTCTGTGCCGGGCTGGGAGCTCCCGGGGTCCGCAGCATCCCCCGTGCCGGCAGCGGGTTGAGGAAAGAGCACTTGGTTTTCACTCGGGTTTTTTTTTTCCCCTCGGTTTTGCCGCGGTGGGACAGGGAGCTTTGCGGGACACACGGCCGGGACACCGTGCCCTTGGGGGACAAGGCACCGTCCCGCTGCTGGCCGGCGGCAGCTCTGGCTCTGGGATGCCCTTTGGAGTTGTGTTTTCCATATACAGTAACCAGCGGAGCCTCTCGCCCGGCGCTGGAGGGGGGGAAAAAATTAGTCGTTTCCCTGATGAAATGAAAGGAGGCAACTCCCCGGGGGTCGGTGGGCAGCGGGGAGGGGGAACACGGACGGGGGGGGAATGATGGGGACCTGGGCAGATGGAGCCACCGGCGAGGGATGTACGAAGGGTACGAAGCGCTTTGGCTCATCCCATCCCATCCCATCCCCGCCCTTCCCCTCCCCAAATGCTCCCCCCGCCCCGAGCGGATCCCAGCCGGTGCGGAGCAGGCGCCGGGGGCTTCGGACCCCTCCCGGGGGCTTCGGACCCCTCCCGGGGGTTTCAGACCCCTCCCGGGGGCTGGGAAGCGGCCGCCGTGTCTCCTCCGGACGGTGGGATCGTGCTGAGGGGCTTTTCTAGGTTCTTCCAGCCGCCTTTGGCCCCGGTGGGCATCGTGTGAGGCTCCTGTGCAGGATCTGCCGTGTGACCTCTGTTGGTGTCCCTCAGCAGGGCTCGTCCTTTGCCGTCCTCTCGGGCTGAAATCAGGGCAGAGGGGAGGTAACTGATAACGTGGCTCGTGCAGAGGAGAGAGAGGCAGAGCACTGCCAGGAGCAGGGCAGCAGCCGCTGGGAAGGACGGGCAGGCGATGCCCCGACACCCGGCTCTGTGCCCTTTGGCTGCTGCCCTGCACGTCCCATCCCGTCCCGTCCTGCAAAAGGGGCAGCGTTGGCATCCTCACTGGCTGCTGTGCCCGAGCCGATGGGTCTGACCCGCTGCTGCTGAGCCCAACTGAGCCAGGGGAGAGGAAAACTCGCTTCTAAAACAGCTCAGGTTGCCCCTGTGGAGGTTGAGGCTGGAGCTGAGGCAGAACTGTTTCCCTGAGAGGGGTGTCAGCCCCTGTGCCAGGCTGCCCAGGGAGCTGGGGCAGTGCCCAGCCCTGGAGGGATCCCAGAGCCGTGGGGCTGAGCTGCTGAGGGCTGTGGGGCAGTGCTGGGCTGGGCAGGGGGGTGGGCTCCAGCAGCTGGAAAGTCTTTTGTAACCAAAATGGTTCTGTGATTCTATGAAAAGCATCAGCACTCGAGCTCCTGCGGGGCTGGGGAGGACGGGCAGGGGCAGATGGGGCTGGTCCCCAAGGCAGGGGCAGATGGAGCTCCCCAAGCTGGCCAGAGAAGAGGTGTGGTGCTTGGGGATCCCCTCTTTTAGGGAGGGGAAACAGGGGAGGCTGAAGGTGGGCTCTGTCTGACCCCAGGCCTGAGCTGCCAAGCTGCTGGTGTTGGACCCAGTGCTGGAGCATCACCCGGGTGACCTGTTGGCATCATCCCCCTGGGAAGGAGAAGCTGGGTTGGGAGTGCTGAGGGTGTGAGCAACCAAAGGGGTGATTAAAACCCAGTCAGCTGCAATAGGGGAAGGACCCCACAGTTCTCAGCAGGAGAGTTGGAGGGTTTGGATCTCTTGGGAAACCTTTCAGACCTGGTGAGGTCCCAGGTCCTCTGAGCAGGGCCAGGTTTGGGCACAGCCCCTGTCAGCAGCAGGAAGCTTTGCTTTGGGCTGTGTCAGTCACCTGCAGCAGGCTGCGAACATCACAGCCAGGGGCCTGCCTCAGCTTCTGCCTCCGGCTGTTGCTGCTGGCTGGGGCAAACTCTGCTGTGCTCCAGAGGGAAGCTCTGCTTGTGAAACACACCCTGGGAGCTGGGTGCTGGGAGCCGTCCATGTTGTGCAGAGGCATATCCAGAGCAGCACGTGGGCGAGCCCAAGCCCCAGCCTGGAGCTGCCTCAGCCCTGCCACAGCAGCTTAATCCCAACCTCATTCCTACAGACCAAACCCAAGGCACAATTAACCCTTTCAGCTTTGGGCACTGAGGTTGCTGATGTTCAAGAAGGAGGGAGTGGGAGGGGAAAGTCCTTCCTTCCAAGGCTGCGTGGAGGTGCTGATGCCTTTCTGCCTCCATCCACTGCTTCCCCTTGGCAGCTCTGCTCCTGTTCTTGCTCTCCAGCCAGTTTTTAATCAATGTAATTGGCTCCTCTTCTCACACACCACCATGTGCTGGGGCTTTGGGTGTCTGCCGACAGCGTGACGCACAGTCAGGTGCTTTCTAGAAACCGAGCCCAGCTCGTCTCCATCGTTTGGGGGCCTCTTTGAAGATGCTGATGAAGATGCCTCCTGCAGAATCCCTGGGTATCTCCACAGAGCAGTTTGGCTAAATCACCTCCAGAAGCTAAAAGCTTCTTCCAGCAGATCCCTTCTCTGATGGGCAGGGTTTGAATCTCAGAGGGAGCTTGGTAAGCGAGAGGATGGTGAATCCCCCAAAGTGGGCAGGTGTAGGGGGCCAGGAGGAGCTGAGCTGCTTGTGGCTGAGGTCCTGGGGCTGGAGAAGCTCAGGGGAGAAGCAGCATCCCCAGGGCACATGCAGATCCTGAGCAGCACGGTGTGGGTGTGCAGGGCCAGCGCACGAGGGAGCGTTTGCTGGTGGCTGCCTGGGACAAACCACCCCCCAGTTGGTGTGAGGAAAGCAAGCTCGGTGCTGGAGGGCATCAGTCCTGCTCAGGGTCAGGTTCTCAGCAGCATCCCCCCCTGCTTTGGAGGGGATTTAATACCATGTGCTGGCTTTGGTGAGGTTTATTCTCCCTTCACACTGCTGCTCTGTGTCCTTCCCCCTGCTGTGCTGGCTCCTGGTGTTGCAGCTTCCCCATCCTGTCCCTCCTGGGCTCTGCACTCCTGCCTTGCTCTCCCTGGGTGGTTTGTTCCCCCTTCCCACTCATTTTCCTTTCTGCTCTCAGCCTCTCCGCTGCCTTTCACTCCCATTCCCCGGACCCATTACTGTGCCATTAACACCTCCAAGGGCTTGAGCATCACGTCCATTAGCTGTGCTCCCACCTCTCTCTGAGCCAGAGAATCGCACCCAGGATGCGATTGCAAAGCAGCTGCACTGAAAAGCCCTTTACTGACTAAAGGCCAGGTGGAGGGGGTTTGCTCTGGAGGAGCATTTCTGCAGCACCTGGGCTCTCAGGCAGCCTTGGAAGGTCCCTTGGATTAGCTCAGACCTCCAGGACCAAGTGTGAAGAATCAGTTGTGTTGCCTCGCTCTTCCCAAAGGCAAAACCCAAACACCTTGCAAAGGGTTCTTGTGCTGCTGCTGCCTTTTCTCCCTGAGATGCAGCTCTGCAGGGCTGGAGGGCTGCTCCTGGGGATGGCAGCACTTCCCAAGCCCAGCCTCCTGCTTCCTAAGCCCACCCTCTCACATCCTACAGGGGATTCCCTGCAGAAGGATATTGTGGAAGGTGGGATAGAGACAAAGGTGAGTAGCAACAGAAGCCTTTATGCGTGGCCAGGGGGTCTTTAGCCAGCAGAAGGGGATCTCAGGAGATGAAGTTGATCACCTGCAATGATCTCTTCCCAAGGCTACCTGCCTCCTCCTTGTCTCTCCAGTGTCTCCCCTTCAGCCTGGGCATTGCAGCCTCCTCACAGCTCTCCTGGGGCTGTTTTCTGGGGTGCCTGGGGGGAAAAGTCCAGTAAAAAGTCTCCAGGCAGCTCCTCAGTGCCGTGTCCTTCCCTCTGCCCTTGGGATGCTGCTCACCTCCCTCTGCCCTCTGGCTTGAGCCTCTCACCAGCAGCTCAGTGGCCTCTCCTCTGCTTCTGCCCATTTTCACAAGCACCAACCTCCTCTTGTCACCTCCCATGGTCCTGCCATGGCCCCAGGGGCTGCTGCAGTGCTGGGGGAGCCTTCCCTGTGTGCCAGCTCTGGAGCAGGATAAAGCCCTTATCAGAGCAGGGATAGAAGGGGTTGTGTGGCCCTTTGGTGCCCTGTCAGCAGGAGGGACAGGGACACTCTTGGCTGCCTCCCTGCCCCTCTCAGCCCAGCAGCATTGTCAGCACCTCCAAATCACTTTGTTGCTTGGACAAGTCTTTGCTTTTTTTTCCCCTCGTTTGCCATTTGCCAGCTGAGCTCAACCCTCTCTGCCAACCCCAGGGCTGGAAATACCCAACCTGGAGACCTCTCGGGATGGCAAAGCTTTTGCAGCCCCTTATGGAAAAATACCAGGAGCCTCTGGTTGGGTTTTTTTTTTCCCCAGTCCCCAGAGAACCTGCCCACCTCAAACGAGCCCTGGCTCTGGAGCTGAGACGCATCTCCTTCAGCCTGGCTGGCTGGAGGGAGGTGATGAGAGGCAGCACTTCACCCCAGCCAGGAGAAAGCCTTTGGCACGTTTGCTGGAGCCGTTGGGCAAACGTCCAGCGTGGACAGAGCTGCCCCCAGCCCAGCATTAGAGGGTAACTGAGGCTTCTCACCTCCCAGCCTGTGGCACAGGGAGATGTGGGGATGGGGTGAGAGGGGCTGAACTGCTGGTGCTGCGGCTGCTCCTGCCTCGCTCTGCCCTCACAGGGAGGAGGAATTGGGCCAAATGCTCGTGTGGTCTGTGTGTTGCTGCTGTGCTGGCAGATGGAAGGGCCAGGAGGGGATTTTGCAGCTGGGAGCTCCCTCATCCCCTGCCCGGGAGCAGCAGCAACCTCAGGGATGGAGCAGAGCCGCTGCTCCCCGTGGCCCCGTGCTGAGGAGCTGAACTCGCTCCTGGATGCATCCTCTGTGTCCTGGGGCAGGTTAAACTGGCAGTGCTGCAGCTCCCCAGGCCCCTGCAGCCCGGCTGCAGCAGTGGCTGAGCTCACGGGCTGGGCTGAGCGCTGGAGGCCGGCGAGGGGATCGCTCACCCTGAGTAAAAGCTTGAGCCTGGGCATAAATCTGTGCAGGATCAAAGCCAGAAACGGCCATTTATCAGCCCCAGCCACGCAGGGAGGCGAATCCCACGTGTGAGCAGCCGCCTCTGACGCACGGGCAGCTTTGGGCAGAGGTGCCACAGCCCTCGTCCTCGGCCCTGGGCATCCCCTCGCCTGCTGGGCTCCTGTTCTCAGTGCCAACGCTTGCAAAGCACGTGCAAAAGCCATCCAGTCTTTTCCAGGGGTTTCCAGTGGAGTTTTGTTGAGATGCTCAATGCCTGTGAGCTCTGGAAGCATTTCAGGCTGTGGGGGAGAGGTGAGGGGGCAGCTGTCAGCCTGCACAGGTGGTACCCGGGTAAAGCAAGGCAGGGGCCAGCCTGCACGGGGCTGTGAGTCAGCTGAGGGCTTTGTGGGGAGAGGAGAGGGCTTGTAACAGAGAATCACAGACTCATTTGGGTTGGGAAAGCCCTTGGAGCTGCTGGAGCCCATCCCCTGCCCAACCCAGCACTGCCCCACAGCCCTCAGCACCTCAGCCCCACGGCTCTGGGATCCCTCCAGGGCTGGGCACTGCCCCAGCTCCCTGGGCAGCCTGGCACAGGGGCTGACACCCCTCTCAGGGAAACAGTTCTGCCTCAGCTCCAGCCTCAACCTCCCCTGGGGCAGCTGCAGCCCCTTTCCCCTTGTCCTGTCACTGGTTACTGACCCCAGCTCCCTGCAGCCTCCTGTCAGGGGGTGTCAGAGAGTGCTGCTGTCTCCCCTCAGCCCCTTCCTCTGGTCCAAGGCATCCCCCCAGGCAGCTGTGTCCCTTTGCCAGTCTGCTTCACCCTCACCTTTTGCTCCAGGACGTGGCTGCTTTATCCCAGCCAGGCAGGTGCCTGGAGTGCAGCCCTGACCCAGCCTCCCTGGGCACCGCTGCATTTCCCAGCCCTGCAGTGCCTGTGGCTGCCAGCCCGTCCTCTCCCAGGAGGCTGGGACAGCTCCTTGCTCCATCCCTCCTGCCTCAGCTTCTCTGCAGTTTGATCTAACAGCTTTAACTGGGTTTATTGTGGTGGGTTATTTTTTTTCCCACAGCACTGACTGTAAGATTCATCACCAGGAGATTCATTGGAGACTACGACCCAACCCTGGGTAGGTAAAGTCCTTTTTCCTTGCTGCTTGGGCTCAGCTCTGGTGCTCCCAGCAGAACCCACTGCTCCCAGGCTCACCAGATCCCCTGCTCCCAGCAGAACCCACTGCTCCCAGCAGAACCCACTGCTCCCAGGCTCACCAGATCCCCTGCTCCCAGCAGAACCCACTGCTCCCAGGCCCACCACATCCCCTGCTCCCAGCAGAACCCACTGCTCCCAGGCTCACCCCATCCCCTGGCCCCGGCAGAACCCACTGCTCCCAGGCTCACCACATCCCCTGCTCTTCCTCCTCAGCCAGGCTGGTAGCACCAGGGCCACCAGCCACCGTGGCACCTCCCTGGCTTTGGCATCCTCTTTTCCCTCTGCTGGTTTTTGGTCAGGGGAAGCCCAGTCAGCCTGCAGCAATGTGCTGGGCTGTGGCTTTAAGGGGGCAGGAGGTGTCTGAGCCACTGGAGCAGTGGCTGATGCTTTCCTGTCTTCAGGGCTTTGGGGATTTTGTTTTGCACTTGGGTTTGAGGTTTTTCAGGGCACTGGAGTCACATCCCTGCTGAAATGCCCCAGCAATGACCTCAGGCTGCCTCTGCATCCTCCTGCCCAGCTCCTGCTGCCACCCAGGGGCTGGGACTCTGGGGAAGGGTCTGTGTTGGTCTAACCCAGCAGCAGTTTGAGGTGTGGGCTCAAATAAAGGCTTCGGGGCCGTGGGTTGCAGCAGGTGAAAAGAAAGAGACTTGTCCAGTGTTTGGCACCTGGGAGCTGCCCTCACACCCTGTCCTGTCTGTGCTCCCCCAGAGATGATTTACAGGCACATGGCTGTCATTGATGGGGACATGGTGCACTTTGAGATCCTGGACACGGCCGGACAGGTGAGTTCATGCTGCTGCATGACCTGGGGAACACCACTGGGGAAGAGAGCAAGAGGAGGCTGAGGGGAGCCAGGAGCTCTCTCTGACGCTCCCTGACAGGAGGCTGCAGCGAGCTGGGGTCAGCAACGAATGACAGGACAAGGGGAAAGGGGCTGCAGCTGCCCCAGGGGAGGTTGAGGCTGGAGCTGAGGCAGAACTGTTTCCCTGAGAGGGGTGTCAGCCCCTGTGCCAGGCTGCCCAGGGAGCTGGGGCAGTGCCCAGCCCTGGAGGGATCCCAGAGCCGTGGGGCTGAGGTGCTGAGGGCTGTGGCTCAGTGCTGAGCTGGGTGTGAGGTCTGTGGGTCAGTGCTGAGGGCTGTGGGTCAGTGCTGAGCTGTGGGTCAGTGCTGAGCTGAGTGCTGAGGGCTGTGGGTCAGTGCTGGGGGCTGTGGGTCAGTGCTGAGCTGTGGGTCAGTGCTGAGCTGTGTGCTGAGGGTTGTGGGTCAGTGCTGGGCTGTGGGTCAGTGCTGAGGGCTGTGGGTCAGGGCTGAGCTGTGTGCTGAGGGCTGTGGGTCAGGAGCTTTTCCCTCGGGAGCTTTTCCCAGTTGCCGTGGGCCGTGCTGGCTCTGGGAGGTGCCGTGTCCCTGCTGTGACACTCTGTGCTGTGCCATGTGTGTGTGTGTCCTGGCAGGAGGAGGATTCCCTGCAGATCGAGGAGAAGATCAAGTGGGGCGATGGCTTCGCCGTGGTGTACTCGGTGACCGACAGATGCAGCTTTGACGAGGTGATGCGCCTCTGCTTCCTCATCAACCACATCCACGGCAGCCCCAAGCGCAGCGGCAGCGGCGGTGAGCAGCCCCCCATCATCATCGTGGCCAACAAGAAGGACCTGCAGTTCGACAGGATGGTGTCCACAGAGGATGGGGAAAACCTCTCCAAAGCCCTCAAGCTGCCTTTCTACGAGATCTCCACCCGGGACAGCTACGAGGAGACTGTGCTGGTGTTCAACAGCCTGTACCAGGAGCTGATGAGACAGGGGCACTTCTCCCCGGGCTCTTTCAAGCGCAGGACGGTGTCGAAGCTGATGGAGAAGATCCCCAAGATGCAGGCCAGCTCCACCTTAGGCTCAGCGGGCAGGAGCCTCAGCTTTAACTCCTTCAGGGACTACATCCCCGAGTGAGCCCGAGGGACTCCCGTGGGGCCGTGCTGGCTGCCAGGAGGGGTGGGCTGAGAGGTGGGGAGGGTGGGATTGGGGTACAACAGCCTTTGGAAGCCAGTGGGTGTTCAGGCTTTGTGTGAGCAGGGAAGGTGTTCTTGGTCCATCACACCCCTCTGCTCCCCCTGCAACGGCCCAAGTCGGGAGCGAACGTGGTTTGTGGCGGCTTCGGCGATGTGCTGCCGAGCCTGGGAGGCTCAGGACTGCTTTGGTGGGGGATCAGACCCAGCACAGAGACACCTGTGTGGGGTTCCCCCCTCCCCTAAAGAAGCTGGCTGTGCCCCACGGTGTGCAGCCACACGCTGGGGTGAGCCCAGGGGCTGTGGGGGTGAGCCCAGGGGCTGTGAGGATGAGCCCAGGGGCTGTGAGGGTGAGCCCAGGGGCTGTGGGGGTGAGCCCAGGGGCTGTGGAGGTGACCCCAGGGGCTGTAGGGGTGACCCCAGGGGCTGTAGGGGTGACCCCAGGGGCTGTAGGGGTGACCCCAGGGGCTGTGGGGGTGACCCCAGGGGCTGTGGGGGTGACCCCAGGGGCTGTGGGGTTGACCCCAGGGGCTGTGAGGGTGAGCCCAGGGGCTGTGGGGGTGACCCCAGGGGCTGTGCTGGCTCTGGGGCTGTCGTCAGCTGTCCCTGTCCCGGGGAAAACGGGACGTTGCTTCTGCTGCTGCTGGTGGGGAAAAAACCTGCTGCCTGCTCAACACCCTTCCTGACAATTCAGCTGGGCTGGGGGACGGTCAGCACCCTCCCCACCACAGCAGAGCTGGGGCCCTGCTCCCTCCTGGGCTGGCACCGAGGTTAAAAGCAAAGCAGGGATCTGTTTACACTGGGAAGGGAACAAAAAAGCCTCTTAATCCCTGGCTTCTCTCAAAGCCGTGTTTTAAGGTTTGAGGCTGCTTGGCACCCTCTGCTGTAACAGCACTGACAGGAGAGCCCTGGGCAAAGGGCAGCGAAGGCAGCAGATGATGCTGCTGCTGCTGCTCGGCGCTTTGCTGGGGATGCTGCACCTTCCCTTTGCATCTCCCTCTGGCTCAGGGCAGCCCGTGTCCCAGGGGAGGCAAAGCAGACAGGCAGAGCTTCTGCTGCACAGTGAAACCTCAGCCTGAGACCTCCCTTCTCCACGCTGCAGGGTCTGTACTCCCAGGGCAGCTGCTCCTTTGCCCTTGAGCCGAGCCACGGGCAGCAGTTGGAAGCACAGATGCAAGGGAGCTGGTGCCAGGAGGTGCAAATGGTGCTCCTTGCAGGGATCCCCCTTCTCTGCTTATTAACTGGCCCATCCCTGAAGGGAAAATTGCTGTGGCCTGAAAATTAGTGTCTTTGCAAGGAGTGGAGCAGGGAAGGAGCAGGGAGGAGCAGGGCTGGCAGCCAGTGGCACCTCCTGCAGCATCCTCCCTGCCCCACTGATGGAAGGGACTGGGCTGTAAGACCTGAGGGGTGACCCATGTCACAGGATCACAGAATCAGGGAATGGTGGGGGCTGGAAGGGCCCTGCAGAGCTGCTTCAGCCCCTGCTCCAGCAGCTTCCCCTGGCTCAGGGGGCACAGGAACGTGTCCAGGGGGGGTTGGAAACCTCCTGAGGAGCCTCCACACCCTCCCTGGGCAGCCTGGGCCAGGGCTCCCTCCCCTCAGCACCAAAGGACTTGCTCCTCCTGGGCCAGGGGAGCTGTTTGTGTCCCAGCCTGTGCCCATCACCCCTTACATCCAGCACAGCCCACCCTGGGGCTCTGCACCCTTTAGGGACTGAGCAGCATTGCTGAGGTGCCCCTGAGCTCAGGCTTCTCTCCTGCAGCTGAGCAGCCCCAGGGCTGCAGCCTTTCCTCCTCACACACGTGTCCAAGCCCCTCAGCATCTCGGTGGCCCTGCACTGGCCTCCCTGCAGCAGTTCCCTGTGTGTGCTGAGCTGGGGAGCCCAGCACTGGGACACAGGGCTCAGGATGAGGCCTCAGCAGGGCAGAGCAGAGGGGCAGGAGAAGCTCTCTGACCCTGCTGCTCACACTCCTTCATGCCCTCCAGGATGCCATTGGCTTCCTTGCCCACGAGGGCACGTTGCTGCTCATGGTTGGTTTGCTGCCCACCAGAACATTCAGATGCCTCTCCTGGAGCTGCTCCCCAGCAGGTCACAGCCCACGTCCCATCCCCTGCTGCTGCAGCCTCTGACAATAAAAGCCGAGCTGGCGACTGCCTGTGGTGCTCTCGTGCCTGTGAGTGTGGGGATGGGAGTCATTTTATCCAGCTTTCCCCTGCAGGGACACTGCCAGAGGGGTGCAGGGCAGGGAATCACCCTTTAAATCAGGCTGGGCATCTCCCTCAGCTCCTGCCCGAGCCCCGGCGCCGTGTGCCTGCCTGGTTCCCTCCACCCCTCAGTGACAGGGGAAGGCTGACAGAGCTGTGTCTGTGTGTGCAGCCTGTTCCCCCAGAGCCTCACAGCCCAGGCAAACCCCTCACCCTCCTCCCCCACTGCTGCAGAACCTGCACACACACCCCCGCCCCTCTTCCAGGATGAAAACCCCACTGAGATGCTGAAGCTGTGCCTGAGCCTTTCCCCGTGCCACAGATGGTTTTGGGTGTCCTGATGTCCCCAAGGGCTCGTCCAAGGGACTGTCTCCTTGCTGGCATGAGCTCTAGGTCTGGGTATGGCAGAAACCCTCCCCTAATCTGGCAGGAATCATCCCAAATGATGGCTGGGAGAGGAGTAGGAAGCGTGGCCAGCTGGGAACAGCATCTGCTGGCAGCCTCTGGGGAGGGGGGAGTGTGTGGCACTGGGGGACCCCTGCCCTGGAGCAGCCTCAGGGTATAAGGGACAGCACAAGTGTTTCACCCCAAAGCCCAGTGAGCCCCTGCCCTGCCTTCAGCCCACAACCTCTCCCCAGGGCCAGGAGGCAGCTTGGCCTTGCTCAACTGCTGTAATTAGCAGGAACCCTCCCAGCAGCAGGTTCAGCTGCTCCCAGAGAGGCCAGGGGGCAGCTCCCTGGGGTAACTGCTGATGACTGGGGGTGGCTCTGCTGGGGGAGTTTCCCTTTGCAGATAAAAGGTCTTGAGGGCAGCACCTTCATCATGGGTGGGAAAAGGCTTGGTGGGGAGGGGGGGTCCTCTGTGGGGATGTCAGAGATTAAAGGTGCCCTTAAAGGGCTGCACTGGGGCAACCCCATAAATCCTGAATCCCTGTGGTGGGGGCTCTGCAAGGCTCAGGCAAGAGAGGAGAAGTTAGAAGAAGGAGAAGAGGAGGAGGAAGAAGAAAAGAAGGGGAGGAAGATGAAGGTCTCTGCCTTCCTCAGAGCACAGCCTGCAGCTTTAGAGGCTCAGTAAGGTGGGTTAAAGCCAGGTCCCTGGAGAGGAGGTGCCCAGACCTCTGCTTTGCAGCTCCTTTGGGACCCCCCCCCACCATGGGCATGGATGAGCTGCAGCTGCCTCATTGTTGAGAGGGGCAATCCTGCTAAAATAACACAGAAGGTGACTTTTGGGCTGGGCTGGGCTGTGCTGTGTGGAGTGAGAGCTGTGGTTTGGTTTGCCTGGGAGACCTCAGGAGAAAAAGCAGCAGCAGCAGCAAGCCCCACTGTATGGGGGACCAGGGCTGCTTGACAAGCCGTGAGAAAGGGAGAGGGATGGAGCCAGGGTATCTCCTCCTGACCCTCTGAGCATGGGTTCCTGTGTGGTGGTGGAAAGTGCCACCCCTCTGGGGACCTCAGGGCTACCCAGGAGCTCGTCCTGCCCCTGAGGACCATCAGCCCTTCGAGCCCTGTGTCTGGGCTGGGACAGCTCAGCAACGTGGAGAGAAGCTGAACGCTTTTGGCCTCGTCATCCCAAAGGCATCTCTAGGGCTGTGGCTTCATCTGGCCAGCGTGTGGGCTGCAAATCTGCTCACCAGATTTCTGGGGAGCTTGGGAGAGGCAAATGAAGCAAACATCCTTCCCAAAAGCTCCCCTCAGCCCCTGGCACACCAAACCTCCCCCTCTGCAAGGGGCAGGAGCTCTCTGAGCTGCTCAGCTCCAGCCCTTGTGGTATCTGCTCCTCTGCTTACACACCCTACACACTTTTGGGGAGCTTCCTCAGAAATTAAGGCAACTGTGGGGGGGCTGAGCCTGAGCTGCAGCAGCCACAGGCTTGCTCAGGAAGGTCCAGCCATGCTCAGGTGAGGGTGGGTTTCAGTGGGAGTGTGACTGGCTCAGGGCACAGAAGGAGCTGGAGCTGCTCTTTCTCTGCAGCCTTTGGCATCTGCCTTGTTGATATTTTTTATAAAGAAATAAGAAGGTTTGGGGGTTTCTTTTCTGGAGGCTTCTTGTTGAGGAGCAGGGTGTGGATCTGGCTTTGCTGCAGCCCCAACCAGTCCCTGGAAGGGAAAGGGGGGGGAGAGCAGAGCTGGTAACGGGATCTCCCAAGCAGCTGCTGCTTTTAGACCCCCCCCAGACACCCTCTCCTCTAACAAATTGCTTGGGTTTAGTGTCAGAGCGGGAGAAATGAGGTTGTGTGGGTGTTACAATGCTTCCTGGGCTTTAAGATGCCCAACCTGGGCACCTGGGAGAGGCAGGGTGTGGGGGTACAGGGGGGCACGTGCCCCACAAAGCTCAGCACAGCAGGCTCCTCTCTCCCCAGGCAGCAGTTCCAGGCATCTTGTGTGTTGGCCATAGGGACTCAATCCTTGCCACCCTAGGTGTTCCCTAAACAGCTTTTCCTGGGGTGAGAGACGGGCTGAGTTGTAGCCAGGGGCTGCTTCCACCCCTTTGGCAGCTGGAGCCTGCAGCTTCCCAGCTGCTGTCACACAGACCTGGGTGATTTTGTCCCTCTGCCCAAAGAACTGCTGCTCCCTGACCATGCTCAAAGCTTGGAGGGGCTCTGTGTGGGTGCAAACAACTCACATCAGGTGCTCCTGGCTCCAGAGGACACAAAGAAGGGGCAGGTAATAGTCCCACAGGGTCCTTCCCAAAGGCTGCTGCAGTTTCAGTGGGAGTCCTGCTCCTCCTTTCATTGCTGTTATAAATAGCTGCAAAGCTGCCTGGGAGGGGATGGAAACTTGGGATTGCTTTCCAGGGGGAAATATGGGGCTGAGGTTTAGGGCTTTCAGGAGCTGCCTCACCCCTGTCTCTCTTTCTTTCTCCCTCTTTCCCCATTGATCCATAGCTTTGCTCTAATAACAAGCACAAGGCTCTGTAAGGCACAGAGAATCCCAGCACAGCCAAAAGCTTTTGCTGGCCCTTGAAAGGAAAGGCTGGGAACTGCAAAAGGGGGAAAAAGAGGAAGGAAAGCAGCCACCAGATCCAGCTGCCTTGTTGCCTGGGTTTGGGGTCTGAGGTGTCTCCTCCATGGGCAGCTGGAGATGAGGGCAGGAGGACGGGTACCTGTGTGCTGTCAAGCTCCAGGCAATTTGTTTTGGCTCGTTGCTCCACCTCCTGGCTTGGATATATAATGGAAAAAACATGGGCTTTTTGGGTGTAGACTTTTAAGGTAATGTAGGCTCCATCCCCACAGTGAGAGCTTGGCCAGAGCCTGGGGGATGAGGCTGCTTTCCCCCAGGGGAGACCGAGGAGAGACGCCAAGTCCTGGAGGCACTTTGCTGCTCCCACCACTTTGCTTTTGTCCTTGGCCAACCCACACATCTCCTCCTTCTCTTTTCCCTCTCCTCTTTTGTTGTCTTTATTTTTTTCCAAACCCAGATGATACAAAAAAAAGCCCCAAAGAAGCCTCTCCAGTGTGAGCTGGGCACGCTGCTGGGAGCCTGTGCCTCTGCTCGCTGGTGCTTTGAGGCTGTGAGCCAACGTTGCTGGTGAGGGCTGGTTCCCCTCCCCATGTGCAGCCCCCCAGCTCCACACTCCTGAGGCTGTGTGATCAGCAGGACAAGCTGTGAGGGGCTGCCCACCTGAAATCCTGTGGCAATAAGCCTCAGCCTCTGGGTGTTTCACCAAAAAGCTTGGTGGGTGAAGCTCCAGCTGCCCATCCCATCACCTCCCTGCACAGCGGCAGCCCAAGGGGATGGGGAGCTCGAGGTCTTGTCAGGGAAGGGGGAAAAAGGTGCCTCGTTTTGCAGAGGAGGAGACTGGGACCTGTAAGATAATCCCTGCAAGAAGAGCCAGCAGGTTGTCCTGCTGGAAACCAGGCAAACCACCCCGAAGTGTTTTCCCTCCTCTGACCTGTGAAGGAGAAGTGGTTTTCCTTGGCAGCCTGGGGAAGGCTCAGTGAGGTGAGGCTGGGCTTCAAGCTGTTAGTGGGGGGAGCCAGGTCCTGCTGTGACTTGTGATGGGCAGGGAAATCAGCAAAACCCTTCCTCCGCTCCCAAAAATGAGCAGATGAGAGGGTGGGGAGGGGGTTCAGCCCATACCCCCTGCAGCTGCCTGTTTGCACAGCGGCTGGAGGGGGGCTCTAAATGGGCAGAACAGCTCTGGCAGCGTTTCCCCACGCACACACCGTGTAGGAGAGAGATTTGAGCTGCTTTTTAAGACAAGCAGGTGAGAAATCCCCTTGTCCTGGGTGTGCAACCCCTCACCCCAACCCCTGCCCCCAGCCCCCAGCAGCAGCATCACTGTGCCCACAGCAGCCCCCTGGCCCTGGGCCATTCCTGGCCCCTCTGCCACCCCCAAGACGAGTCCTAATCGTGTGTCGTGTGACAGAGCTTTGCCTTGAGCTGCTGCTGATGCCAAACAACTCCATTGGTTGCTCCCTTCCCTCTCTTTCCGCCCCCCCCGGCCCGTTTTGGGGCCAGGAATGGGGAATTGCCAATCCCTGTGCTGCTGCTGCCACAGCCCCATGCATCCCTCTGCCCCCTGAGCTGGAGGATTGAGCCCTCCTGGTGCTGGGGCCCACAGCCCCGTCCCACACATCACTTTTGCTGCCCTCCTCTGCCTCGTTTCTGTGTGGTTTTCAGCCAGACCAGCCCCTGGCTGGGGCCAGAAGCCTCTGAGGAGCAGATTCCCACCCCAGTGACGGGGTTTAGTGCTGGGGGTGAACAGCTTGGGAGCACTGGGGCACTTCAGCAGCTTCTGTTTGTTGCCAGTCTCCAGCTCGTGGGGTGTCCCATGACCTCCCCCCATCACTCTCTTGGTGGCAGAAGCTTCCCCTTCTTCCTCCCTTTTAGAGGTAATTTCCCCTGTGTTTTAACTCCCTTTTGGCCCATAACTTTGCTGTGGGAGCTGTGACCTCTCTCCTCTCACCTGGCAGCTGCAGGGAGCATCTTGCCCAGCCATCCCCTGTCTCTTTTTTGGGGTGGGATCATTGCTCCTCATCTGCAGGCTTTGGGTGAAGCCTCCCTCAGCCTTTCTCCTTACCCTGGATCCAGCCTTTTCTCCCTGCTCTGCAGCACCAGACAAGGGCTGTGAGATGCTTCTCCTGACATGATGGACTCTTTTTTTCCCCCCTCCATCCCCTGCTGGGAACTGCCCCAGCTGAAAGCAGAAACTAATCCTGGAGGTGCCTGTGGGAAAGGCCCCAGCAGGGGCTTGTTTGGGCCAGGGCCAAGGACTTTCTGGGTGGATTCATTTGTCCTGAGACCCTCCTGAAGAGCAGCATCTCCTGGGGTGAGTCATGCTTCTTCCTTGGGGTTCAGGGCTTGGGGCTGATGGGGTTTTGCCTCAATGCACAATGAGGAACCTCTTTGAAATGTCTTTGCTTAGATCTAGCTTGGCTGTAACATGCAGCAGGATGAGTGTGTGGGGCATGGAAAAGGGGGTGGAAATCCCAGATTCCCAGAGTTGTTCTGGACTGGAAGGAATTGCAATGGTCCCAGGCAGCAGCCACTTGCCTCACAAGGACGTTCTGCCTTGAGCAAAGCAGCACCCATGTTCACAGCCCCGGGGATGCCGTGAGGGAGGGCTCCAGCAGCTCATTTAGTGTGAGGCAGAAACAGGGAGAAAAATCCCCAATATAATGATAATACTAATAACCAAAAGGCCGAGCCCTGGCAGCAGCGTGGGGAGCTGAGGGCTGCCACAGCCTCCTGGGGTGAGGATTCACAGGTATCTCAAGGGCTCAGCTGGAGCCACCTGGATGGCTTTGTAAAAAGAATCCCTCTGAAATGATTCCCCCCCCCTCCCCGTAAAGAAACGCTTCCTAAAGTGGCTGCTTTTAGAACAATTCCTGCCTGTGTCTGCAGTGTGAGTACCTGAGGATCCATCCCAGGAGCAGGGAAGGGAGCACAACCTGCCTCGGCTTGGGTAACGCTCCTGGGCCACTTTGGATCAAATTGCTTCGGCTATAAAGGTCTCTGACGTGACCGGGAGGAAAAACCACCCTGAGGAAAGAAGACAAAAAACCTGCTGCTGAACCCCACGCTGGAAAAGGAACCGAGGCTCGAGTGCTCAGCCAGCCGCGGCAGCTTTGGAGGGGCTGCTGGAGCATCTTTAACCCGCCTGGAGGTAACAAACGCAGCTGCGCCTTCGGGAGCTGGTGGCACAGGGGGATGCGATGGGAGAGGGACCCTGAAAGGCTCCTGCTCTGGGTGTGAAAGGGGGTGGCAAACAGCCGTTGCATTCCCTCGTTCTTTCTCTAACCGCCGGCACTCCCCTTCCCCGGCTATTTACCGCTGCTCTGCGGCTCCCTGTCCCCAGGTCCCTGTCCTCGGCTCCCTGTCCCCAGGTCCCTGTCCCCGGCTCCCTGTCCCCGGNGGTCACTTTCCCCGGCTCCCTGTCCCCAGGTCACTGTCCCCAGGTCACTTTTCCCGGCTCCCTGTCCCCAGGTCACTTTTCCCGGCTCCCTGTCCCCGGCTCCCTGTCCCCGGCTCCCTGTCCCAGCTCCCTGTCCCCGGGTCCTGTCCCGGCGGATCCGAGCGCGCAGCCGGAGCCTCGTTTTGCCTCGAGGCTGCGGGAGCGATTCCCCATCCCTTCGGGTTCCTGCAAAGAGCAAAGAAGCTGCGGCTTCTTCACCTCGGAAACTTGTCTTTAAAGACTCCTGCGGAGCGATCAGAGAGGGATTTTTCTGTCTTGTGCCGCTGCAGGAGGGGAGAGACAGAGGAGCCCGAGCGCTCGCACCATGCCCCTCGCCCGCCCCACGCGCCAGATCCCCGAAGCCGCTTGGACGTCGGGTTTGAGGGAGATGACGGAGCCCTGGAAAGGAGCTCTGGGCTGCTTCGGCGTGGCCGTCTTCTTCGCCATGACCATCGGCATCATCTCGTGGCAGGCTCTGGAGCAGCCTCCGGAGCAGTGGGTGCTGCGGGGCCGCGGCGGGGGGATGCTGTGGGAGCGGCGGCGCGGGGCTCTGGTGCTGCGGGCGCTGCCGACGGGACGCACCGTGCTGACCATCGACGTGACCGGGGTGCCGGCCACCGAGCCCCCACCGCCGCGGGACCGCTGCTGGCACGACGGTGGCCAGTTCTGCTACTCCTGGGAGGAGGATGCTGAGCTCCGGCTGTCCCTCGAACCCCAGCCGGTCCCCGCCACCGAGTGCTACAGCGTCCGCTGGACCCCGCTGCGCCCCGACGTGATGCTGAAGGTAACGGGGACCCCCGTGTCCCGCTCTGAGCGGCGGCGTTTGGGGGTAAAACGAGGCAAAGCGGGGCGGGTCCGGCCCAAACGCATCATTTTGCAGCGGTTACGGGGTCGGGGCATCTTGTTGTCATGGAAACGGGGATAAACTCCTCAACCCCAGAGTGGCGTTAGGCGGCCACATCCCTTTATTGCAGCACTTGGGGCACTGCTGCACCCGAGGAGAGGTGGAAGAGCTCTCCCTGTGTACGTTACAGAGGGATGAAGCCGTTATCTTCTCTTTGAACGCTGTGACCTTGCTGAAACTGTTTGTTTCTGCTCAGTCCCACGATCTGCAGCCAAACCGGAGCTGGCTGCTGGTGTCGGGCTCTTCTGCCTCTTCTCAGGCCTCTGGCTCCAGGTGTCTGCACACCAGATAAGCCAGTGCTGGCACTTTTAAGCACTTTTAACTCTTTGCCTGCAATTTCACCTCGAATCCTGCTTGTAGAGAACAGCAAGGGGAGGGAAGGAGTTGAGGGTTAGAAAAAAGACACCACACAGAATCTCTCCAGTGATGGTGTCGGCACCTTCCACAGCCCCCAGGGGCTGGCTGGACGAAGGGGCTGGGTGGGAAAAGCTACTGGGGAGCCTCGTGCCCCGATGCAGCTGCCTCCTCCCGGGGCCAGGCTGCTCACCTCAGGGCCAGGGAACTGTTTGTGTGGGGAGGGAAGAAACAAGCGCCGCGGAGCACAATGTTGGCGACAGGCACCAGGAGCCATCCAAGGGCCCTCTGACCACACACACAATGCAGCAGCTCCCTGGGGATGGCTCTGATCCCTCTCTGCTGCTCCACAAACACTCAAGAGGGAGGGGGGGGGCTTTTGGGGGGGTTTCTCTTTTTTTAGCATCCTTCCCAGTTTTGTCCCTCAGTTGAACAAAAGCAGGCTCTGAGAACACGCCTGAGGGAGGGGAAGGAAAAAACCCTGTTGTGGGGAGCCCTTGGGGCAGTGGATGGGATCCTGTGGGGATGGGGAACTCTTCCCTTTAGCCGTTAATCTCTGACTGATGCCGGTTTGGGTCAGTGGAAGGTGTTGCCTGGACACAACTGCTGCGTGTGGGGCTGGTTTTCCTTTGCTGCCATCAGCTGGGGGCAGTTGAGAGGATGAAGGAGGTAGAAGAGGTTCTTCCTCGGCTTCTTAATTAAAACAAACTCAAACTGTTGGAAACTATGATCCAGTGGAATTTAAGGGTTAAAACCAGGCTTTTCAACACCCCCCCNAGCTATTCTGAGCCTCCAGGGTTTCCACTTTAATAATTTACCTCTCTCCTCCTCACCCCTTGGTGAGACTTAACCTCTCTGTGCCCCCACAGCAGGAACAAGCCGAGGGCTCCAGGGCTGCTGGGAGCAGGGTGAACAGAAAGCTGCTGTGCTGAGCTGGGATGCTGTTGGGTCCCTCTCTGCTTCCCCTCCACGGCCCCAAATGCCCAGGCTTTTGGGGGAAACCCGTCCCTGCCCGTAGAGGGATGTCACATGGGATGCTAAGCCCTGCTGATCCCCTGCTTGGGCAGCAAAGGGAAAGTTTCAGAGGCTTTGAAGGGAAAATGGGTGGTTTCTGAAAGGAGGGTGGATGGAGGATGGGGCTGTCCCTCGGGACCAGCGGCTTCTGGAGATGCCTCATTGCTCCCTTGTCCCAGCAGCCCTACCAGAAACATCCCCAAAACCTCCACCCGATCCAGTCTCACCGAGGGAAGTGCTTGTTATCAGCCCTCAGAGAGAGAGAGAGGGTTTGGCTTGGAAGAGAGCAGAAAACCCTCAGGTTAGCTGTGGGATGCTGTGGGGCCAGGGAGAGGACTTTGGCTCTAAACAGCAAGTTAAGAGACTCTTTTGGTGCTGATGTTGTTCCTCGAGGTGAACAAAGCACAGAACCTGCACTGTGGACTCCTGCTGTGGCTTTTTCCCCTTTTCTCTCCCTGCTCTTACACTGTTTGGTAACACTCAGCAGCTGCAGGGTGAGCTCCCAGGCAGCTGGACAGAACCTCAGCACCGTTCGATCCCTGGAAGCTCGGCTCTTGTTCTCGTGGAGGAAAAAAAACCCCAAAGCTCCAAGTATTTCTTACCAGGTTGGATGCAGAAAGTGAAGTGTAAGCACCTGCTGCTGCTTGCATAAAACACCTGAATCACAGGGGCTTGGGGCTTTTCACCTGGGAGAAGCTCCTGGTGCTGCTCACACAACCCTGGGACAAGCTTGGAAGGGGATTTCCTCACCACATGCAACCGTGTGTCTGTGTGTTCATCCTCCCCCTGAGGCACTGCTTGCCGTCTGATGATGCTCTCTCTGGGCTTCAGGATTGCTTCTCCATGGCCAACGTGTCGTGGTACGGAGGAGCGAGCCTCCGGGCGCAGCGCTGGCCCCTCAACGGTGCCGACAGCCCCGCGCAGCCCTTCGTCAGCGGCGACTTCAGCCAGAGCCCCTCCGGCTACGGGCCTGTGCTCGACAGATACTTCTTAGGCTCGACAGGTAATCGCAGCCTTCCCTGGGCAACATCCCCACTGCTTTAATCCCTGTGTTTCTGCATCCCTCTCCTCGTGGAATCATGGTGAGGGTGGGAAGGGTCCCTGCAGAGCTTCTCCCAGCCCCTGCTCCAGCAGCTTCCTCTGGCTCAGGGGGCACAGGAACGTGTCCAGGGGGGGTTGGAAACCTCCTGAGGAGCCTCCACACCCTCCCTGGGCAGCCTGGGCCAGGGCTCCCTCCCCTTAACACCAAAGGACTTGCTCCTCCTGGGCCAGGGGAGCTGTTTGTGTCCCAGCCTGTGCCTGTTCCCCCTTGTCCTGGCACTGGCCACCACACAGCAAACACTGGCCCCAGCCTCCTGACACCCACCCTTCTGGAACTTGTATTGATGTGATTTCCCCTCTCAGTTCCTTCTTCTCCAGGCTGAGAAGCTCTGGAGGTGCTGACACCCCGTACTCTCTGCCCCACGCAGCCCAATCCCCACGGCCACCAGCATGAGGACCATGGCTGAGACACCAGGTACTGTCTCACACCACTTTCCTCTTGTACCCCAAGGCGTGACGGTGACAGTGGCCCCGGACGTGCCTCTCTTCCTCTCCCTGGAGTCCAACCATCGCTTCTGCCTGGGGACACCGGCAGGGGAAAATGCAGCCCCTCTGCGCTACCTGCTGTGTGTCAGCCCAGACCTGGCAGCAGCGCAGCGGCACGCAGGCAGCCGGCTCCCCGCGGGACAGACCCGGGCACTGCCAGACCTGACCCTCCTGGGGTAAGGCAATCCCTCCCTCCTGGGATCTGAGCCCTCACCCTGCTCCTGGGGTGAGGGAATCCCTCCCTCCTGGGCTCTGAGCCCTCACTCTGCTCCTGGGGTGAGGGAATCCCTCCCTCCTGGGCTCTGAGCCCTCACTCTGCTCCTGGGGTGAGGGAATCCCTCCCTCCTGGG
>WBNH01001472.1:0-47782 GCA_013401255.1 Urocolius indicus
TGCTAGATACCATCAAAAAACGGGATGACCCAAACATACACTCTGTCTTCACAAAAATTGGCATCAGGTGTCACTGAGTGTGGAGTAGTCCTAGTGTGTGGAGTTCTACACGTAGGAGTGAAAAGGATGAGGAAATCACCAGGAAAAGAGAGATGAAAGTTACAGGTTAACACTTGATGTTGAGATGAGGGGCAAAAAAAAAGAGGTGTGTTTGTATGTATGTGTGTGATTACACTGAAAGGAAGCAGGACTGAATAAAGTGAGTGACCTCTTCCTAACATTTGTGATTCCCTTTTTTGAAGGACATTTTTCATTGGAAATAGTAGATGCTGCATTTGATAATCTTCTATGGTTAGGTTCATTGCTACAAGTTTTAACATATAGTTAGTGCATAGTGAGGGTTTACGCTTTCACACAGCAGTGTATTTTTCTTCCCAAAACTGTATTTTTCTTCTTTTTGGTACAGACTTGTCCTGAAAAACTTAGTAAAATCTTCAAAGTCTTTTGCTGGGATTTTGAATAAAGTGTAGGAGAATTCTGTCAGAGCATCTGGACTCTGACAGCAGTCTGACTGGATATTCCAGCTGGATACTCTTAACACTGCATCCTCCAGGGGATGAATCCCTTCAATGGGTCATATGTCTGTCCTCTCCTCAGGGCAGCTTTTGTGGTGCTAACCCTGCAGATTCTTGGTTAGGCACCTCTCTGTAATGGGCCTGTATCATCATTTCTGTGTTCTCAAGTGAAGACTCCTAAATCAAAAAGAAAAACTCCCAAATTCAACAATTTGAATTCAAGGCTGCAGAGAATAAGGCAAAGTACCCTCTGAATATTTGTTTCTGTCTCATTCTGTCACTGGATCTGTTTGTGGGAAGAGAGAAAGGGGTGAGGTGGCTTCTTATCCTTTGAAAATGGATGACGTGCGTAGAGCATACAAAGAACTCTATAGTTAAGGGCAGGTGCTCTGCTGCTCCATCTTAAATCCCAGCTGTGGTTACATTCTCTAGGACTAACAGAGATTGTCCTCTCCTGTTTGCTTTCACTGCTACATGTCTGAAGCCATGTCAAACTATCTCTTTGATGGCTGGCCCAGGCCATCCAGCCTGTTCCTTTTCTAAAATGCTGATCTGTGCTTTTCAGCATCTGCCCAGGGAGGGTGAGAGCCCCGGCCTTGCTTTCCCAGGCGGACCCTCTCGAGCTGAGGGCACTTTCTGCAGAAGTGGGTGTTGGACTGGGGGCTGCCTGGGTTATGGAACTCCTGAGTTTGTTGCGTGAGATTGAAAAAGAAAGTGTGACTGTAAGCATTTTGGTGGCCAGTTCAGGACTGGCTGTTGCCCAACTTCCTCCTGTTGATTGCAAAATGCTTTTTGAGGAAATCAGGGAGTAAAAACAGACAAAAAAAGGTGACTTTGTTAGGCTCAACTGTATATACATGGACACTGGGGACTTTTGGTCTCTGTTAATGATCATTTTTTCTTTATCTACAGGCAGCTATTCTCTCTCCATAAGAGACTATGATCCACAGCATGGCGATGTTATTAAGCACTACAAAATTAGGAGTTTAGACAATGGAGGATTCTACATCTCTCCAAGAATAACTTTCCCCAACATCAATGATATGATCAAACATTATCAAAGTAAGTTAAAACAAGTAGTGAATTACTTCATAGAATACAGCCATTATTTGCCATGAAGGAAAAGAAATGCTTTCTTCTTTTGTTTCAGTCCTTTTACTCTTTGGGGTTTTTTTTTTCCCTTTTCTTTTTCCTAAGTACCTCAGGCATGCATGTTACCAAAGATCAAATAAAACTGGATGGAACCCAAGCAATGTTGTTATCATAACCAGACTTAATGCTGCTTGCTCTGTAGCATACTACTGCGAAACACAGAATAGCTTTATAAAATGCCTCATCAAAGTTATGCTGATGGGAAGTTATAGTAAGAATTTCCTCCATTGTAAATACTGTATTTGAGAGTAAGCTTGTATTCACAATTAACAGAAATGCACATAGACTTGTGCATGTCTTTTTGTATCCAGTGTTGAGTGTGGAACCGTTTTCATTATTTATTTTTAAATATTTATTGTTAATGGCATTTTGAAGGAAGTAAAATTCCATTGACTTCAAAGAAAGAAAAGTGCACCTACATAGGACATCTGCATTTCTTTTAAGAAACAAAAAGTCTGTGGTCAGGGGGAAGGGACAAGTTTCTACCTGTGTTTTAGCTACAAAAGTGACTTTTTGTTCTGCAAAGCCTCCTGGTGGATAGTTCCAAATTATGAGGGTTCTAGTCTTGTAACTGGGAAGACTGAAAGCACGAAAAACATAAGACAGAAAATCACATAGTGATTTTTCAAAGCCATGCTGAAGACTTGGCTATGAAATTCCTCTGAGTTGTTAGACAGGTGTGGTAATTCTTTGGCACAGCTGGAAAACCTGAGAATTATTTGACATTTGTATTACAGTTATAGCTGATCAGTGTCTGGAGAAAAAAATAATGGTCACCTACTTATGCTTGCATGAATGTGTGTCTGAAAACATGCTGCAAACAAATTTAACGAGAAATTCAGAGTACAGGTCCCAAGCCTGACTCCAGTGTGCATCTTCATCAACATACTGTCAGTAATCAGTTCTTATGTGCATTGATTTGGTAGAAGTTGTACTAAAACCTCTTTATAATCTGATAGTAACCATATGCATGTGATACTTCTTTATTAAATTTCTCTCTGAATACTAAATTTCAGTGACGTGACAGCAACAGAAAGGTTATGTTTTTATCAAAGCATCTCTTTATTTTCAACATTATTTTGAGCTGGTTAGTGCACACATGCAATTAAGCAATGTTTGTCTCAAGTCATGAGGCACACAAGCATAATGGATTTTGGATTTTGTTTTTCCTTTGAAAACCAGAACAACCAGATGGCTTATGCAGAAAGCTGGAAAAAGCTTGTATTAGTCCCAAGCCTCAAAAACCATGGGATAAAGATGCATGGGAAATTCCACGGGAATCAATTAAATTAGTGAAGAAACTTGGAGCTGGTCAGTTTGGAGAAGTCTGGATGGGTAAGTTTATTCCTTTGAAATGAGTTGTGGTGGCTTAGCCAGGTGTCCACCAAGTCGTAATATCACCCCCCTCCTAAACTGGACAGGAGAGAAATATAATGAGCGGTTTGTGAGTTGAGATAAAGATAGCGAGATCACTCGGCAATTACCGTCATGGGCAAAACAGACTCAACTTAGGGAGAAAAAGGTTTGATTTACTAAAGGAACAGTAAGAGCAGAGAGATGAGAAATAAAACTTAATCATAAAACACGTACCCCCACCCCTCCCTCTTCCCATGACTTTCCTTCCTTCCCCACCAACTGTGCAGGGGATGGGGGTTGCAGTCAGTTCATTACAGATGGACTTTGCTGCTGCTTCTTCTCAGGGGGAGGCTTCCTCACACTTCCTACTGCTTCAGTGTGGAGTCCCTACCTTCTCCAAGGTGGATCCTTAACATGGGCTGCAGTTCCTCATGAACTGCTCCAGCATGGAGCCTCCCACAGGGGCAGCTTCTCACACACTGCCTCAACATGGGTCATCCACTGGGCGAGTAGTCCTTTCTGGTACTGACTGCTCCATCCTGAGTCCCTCACAGGATCACAAGTCCTGACAGCAAACCTGCTCTGGCGTGGGCTCCTCTCTCCCCACAGACTCCCAGGTCCTGCCAGGAACTTGCTCCAGGGTGAGATTCCCATGGAGTCTCAGCCTCCTTCAGGCATCCACCCACTCCAGCGTGGGGTCCTCCATGGGCTGCAAGTGGATCTCTGCTCCCCTGTGGCCTCCATGGCCTGCAGGGACACAGCTGCCTCACCATGGTTCTCACCACAGGTCGCAGGGCAGTCTTTCTTCCAGGACCTAATCACTCTACTCCCCCTTCTCCACTGACCTTGATGTGTGCTGCAGTTTAGCAACTGTGCAGCAACTTCTTCCCTTCCTCCAATAAGCTATTCACAGAGGTGTTACCTCCATCACTAATTGGCCAGGCCGGGGTCAGCTGCAGGGTCCATCTTAGAATTGACTGGCCCTAACCTTGTCAGCTACAGGGGAAGCTTCTGGCAGATCTTTGTTTAAAGAAGCCACCCCTGTAGCCCCTCTGCTACCAAAAAACCTGGCCAAGGCAGAACCACTACACAAATATTTAAGTTTGCCGAAAGAAGTGTCATTTCAGAGTAATTTAAAAAGTGAATGTATGTGAAGCTGGTCTGATATACTTGTAAAACAGCAAAGCCAGGCCCAGACTACACTTTCTTGCGAGAAGACAGAGTTTGTGAGAGGGAAGATACCCAACAGAGATGTGGAACAAATCCTTTGGTGTCTTTTAAATAAAAAAAAATAGTAAGCACTGTAATTTAGAAGGTCAAAGACGATAGGGGTTGATTTGGTTGTGTTGTGTAGGGGAAGTGGAAGGTTATAGTAAGATGTGCCTCCCACTTCTCAAAATCAATGGGCTTCTCAAATCAAAAAGTGGTAAAGAACAGGAATTAAAAAGAAATGGTGTCTTTTAAAGAATAATGTGTAGAGTTTTCATTGTTTCTTGGTAAAGAAGATACTGCAGCATAATGCATGGGACTGCTGTACTGTGTGAAAAAAAGGGATGCAATCCAAGATTATTGTCTGCCAGCTTGCTGCTCAGAAAGTAGGTGACTTACGTAGTGAGTTAGAGCTTGTTCACTCCCTACCTTGAATTATCATGCAAGGCCCTAGTAATGAAAGTGTCAAATGACTGAAAAGTTATTAATGTTAATATATACACCTAGGAAAAAAAAACAAACCAAGCCAACAAACAAAACCCCCAAATATTAATTATTATAACCATAAGTAGCCTTCTTTGCTGATGAACAATATTTTCTCAGCCTCAGTCATTTCCTCTGGCAAGGAGCTATAACTAATATCTAATCACATTCTGCATAGATTATTTAATCCTCTTGCTTTTGAATGGCTGCTTATTCAGGCATCTGAATATTCTTTGTGGTTCTGTGTTGTATGCTCCATGTACTATTAATTACATACACACATGTTGGCGTTGCCACCTTATTTGGGGTAAACTATACCTTCCTCCCAACATCTTCATTAGCATGTTTTTGCAGATCAAGTCATTCTCTTAGCCATTCCCTGAATCTCCTTTTGGAAAGTTGTATGTAAATAGTTATAAAATTGTTACAGTTGCAGTATTTGTTGTTGTTATTATTGAATTTTCTGCAGACAGGGCCTTTCTGAGCAACTCAAAAGTGTATCCCAAAGCTTACCAGGATACACGTTATGAAGGGGTCTCTGATGATGCATGGGAGTGCAGCAGTCTCACAGGAATGTCATTGCTTTGAAGAGATGGTCTTGTTTAGAAAAGTAACGGACAGAGTGGTGCTGTTTCAATGGCAAATTCCACACACAGCTGCTGTGTCAATCAGAAAGCTCTAATTCAGTTGTAGGTCTCTATAGTATAATACAGCCAAATTCAGCCTCGTATCTGCCTTCGTGAGAAAAAGCTTAAGAAAATCCTCTGGCTGTGATATACACGAGTGACACTTTACATACCAGTCAAGACAAGTGTCAGCCATTGTGCAGTTTTTTCTGTCTAATAAACCAAGACAAGAAGTTTTTAACTGGCAAGGAAATGCGATGGAAGACTTTGTGGCAGAAAGAATCACCTGCTTGAAAATGTAGATCATTTTGGGAAGTGATTCATTCCACAGGCACACGCACACAGATGCAAGGGCTTAAAACTTTAAAAGGGTGTTTCTGGTTCAAGATGTTTCCTCTTGTTTGTGTCATTATTTTAACATCTAAATTGGGCCTAACCCCTGCATCTGAATTGCAGCACTGTGAGAAAAATTAATGTACTGTGAAAGCAATCGCTGTGTTTCCTCTTCTCTGCTTCCTTTCTGAAGCAAGAAAAGCTGATTTGCATGGCTCAGATCCCGTCGAATCAGGAACGTGGTTAATCTTAGAAGCAAGGAAGTTCAAGCTGGAAAAGATGTTAGGTCGGCTGTGCAGTGCGGGGTGTCAACAAACACTGTGTGTTGTAATGATAGCCAGGGCATCAGAGGTATGTAGGGGAATTGTGAAGCAACCTAGTTGTTAACACTGTCCTGATTAGAGAGGTGGTTGTTATCTACTCTCCTTGTCCAGAGCAAAATTATTTTCCAGCCAGTGTGAATTAGCAAGAAATATTGTTCCGTGGGCTTATAACTAAATACATTTCTTGTCGGCGAAGGGTACTTCGAATGGTGGTTTCAGAAGGAATAGTGTCCCGTTGGGAGGAACTGAGCTCCTCAGGAAAGAGTGATGCAGAGCTGCCGGAGAGAGTCCAGTAAAGGGCCACAAAGATGACGAAGGGACTGGAGCAATTCTCCTGTGAGAAAACGTTGAGAGAGCTGGGACTGTTGAGCCTGGAGAAGAGAAGGCTCAGAGGGATTTCATCAATGTGTGTAAATATTTGAAGAGAGTGCAAACAAGACAGAGCCAGGCTCTTCTCAGTGGTGCTCAGTGACAGGACCAGAGACAATGGGCACAAACTGGGACACAGGAGGTTCCCTCTAAACATCAGGAAACCATTTTTCAGTGTGTGAGTGACAAAGCACTGGCACAGATTGCCCAGAGAGGCTGTGGAGTCACCATCTTGGAGATACTCAAAACCCAACTGGACACAGTTCTGGACAACTAGGTCTAGGTGATGGTCCTGCTTGATCAGGCAGGTAGGATCAGGTACCCTCCAGAGGTCCCTTCCAACCTCAACCCTTTTGTGATTCTCTAATATATGGGAAGACAGGGATAATAGTTGCTGAAATGCAAAGATTTGCCAGCATTCTTTTATAGTCTTTTCTTTTTAGAGGCTTCTTCCTCTTGTGCATTTTGGAGGAAGTTAACTTATGTTATGGGAGGACTAACAAAAGCCTAGAAGTAAAAAGCAGACCCTCATATCCCCCAAGCACTTGGCTTAGCTCCTTCAGAACGTGCCTGTGAACCTGTGCAGAGAATGTGCAGCCAATACTTTCTGCTTTCACATTGAATGGACTGTATGGAAATGAGCTAGAGATGGAGCTACTGTTGCATGTCCCTGCTCTCCGGCTCAGTGATGGCTCTAGTTGGTGACGGAGGAGGGATGTGCTGGCATGCACTAGGATGTCTCTTCCCCAATACCTCCTGCAGCTGTAACAGCCTGAGACATTATCTGGCTTCTAACAGTGTCTCACCTTCATAGTTCAAACAAGTCGTTGCAGGTATAACCTTGCAGGGAATTACTGTGAAAGCAGAGAAAGGAGAAAGCTGCATCTTGCAGGCTTGTTCACAAAGTTGTTCATCTTCAATCCTGGAGATCTGATCAGAAGTGATAGGTTCAACCTCATTATTGTTTGTTATAAATTCATAGCACAACTTGGTATGATTAACCCCGTGAAAGAATCTGGGGGCAACTGACTGTTCAAGGTACTACTCCATCAAAATAATCATAATCAACTCCAAAATAAATACCTGAAACACTAACAATTTTTGGAGGACTGTATTCTGACATGTAGAGAAGAACATGGGCTCTCTGTGTGATACATCATCACATTCCTCAGACTTGTATACTATCACATTTAACTTTTAAGAGAAGTCTAAACCACAGGGCAATTTGCTTCCTGCCATGATATGAGGGATTTTGATCACAGAGTTCAGTGCATCTGGGCAGCTGCTGTAGAGGTGTGATGAAGCAAGGTAGTACTGCAAAAGCAGGGTCTATGCTTTATGCATTTTTGTTCCTAGTGTGCACTGATATGATGTGAACCATTATGCTCTGTGGTATTAATAATTCATGAAGAGAATCCTCAAGCAGTGCTAAGAGAAAAGTTAACAAGCCAAATAGAGCCATTATGGTTTATTTTATTAATGAGGCACTTCTTGCTTGCATCTCAGGTGTGAGAGATTCTCTCATTTAATAACCTCCAAATTAGAATGCAAGTAATACACATTTTGGAAGTGTATTTTCTTATGCAGCTGTCAGAAAAATCAGAGTAAATCATACCACAGAAATGCTGTAATTAAAAGGTGTCTAAAAACAAACCAAGAAAACTTTGCCAGTACATCTCATCAGCATCAGAAATGGATTTTTACAGTGTACACACAAGCTGAACCTTAGTTGCAAAGAAAGGGAATTTTATATCAGATGTTCTAGATGTGAGCAAGGGGTTTATGGCTTATCTATCTTTTTTGCATTCTTGCTTAGGTAGCAAACTGACCATAAGTCCATTCCTGTCATATGGCAAGGCATACTGTGCCATAGCAAGTGCTGGGTTTGAACCCAGAGCCAGGTTCTGTTCAGCTGAGGCAGATGTTAGGCAAGGGCTCAGAGCCACAGGGGCTGTATGAAGTGGGGCTCATACGATGCTGTAGCCAGTCCTTCCCACAGCTCTTTGTGCACCACTAGAATCCTTCTGGGATGCAGATTGAACATTACATTTGCTGTCACCAGCTGAAGTGCTTTGAGATCCCCAACTTTCCCTCAGCCTGCAAAAAGGCTGCAGTTTCTTAGCTGTCCAGTAAGGATATGCCTGTAAAGCAGGCGATGCTGGACACTACCACAGAGGTTCTCATGGTAATGGTAAATGACCTGGCCTGGGGGCTAGGACTCTGTCAAGCTGGGGTGGTACAGACACATATAAAAATGATGCTGCCTGTTCCAGGTCTGATGTGGTTCTCAGACCAGATCAAGCAAATTCTGATTTTGCTGAGAATGGGTGGGTGAGAGACGTAACAAGTTATAGTTTTGTCAAGGGTCTGTTTTTCACAGAAGTCATCGTGTGTGCTCATATAGCTCATGACCACCTTTCCTCAGGTTTTGGTGTCCCATCCCTCCCAATACCTGGTGAAATAAATAAACATGAGAGAGAGATGAGGATCCATTATTTATAGTGCTCTCAGCAGTTAATTTGCTTTGTGTGTTACCACCAGAAGGTCAGAGTAGCCTGTTTTAAATTGTATATCTGAGCTTTAACAGCAAATGTGACCTGTAGTTGTAAATTCTTATTGTTAGATCGTTTAGAGGCATGTCTTTGTTATGCTTTGAGCCGTCCATGTTTGGAAAAATGTGTTTAATGATCACGTGATAGATGTAGTGGCTTTTCTCAAGTGATGATAGAAGATGCAGTGGTTAGAGCAATCCGTTCAGATCTGGAAATTAGTTTCTTGCTTTGCTACTGACTTCTTATGTTTCTTCATATTTTTGCAATGCTGAAATGGGTATGGTGGATGGCAACAGTTGCATTTTTCTCTCTCCCTTATTTCTTTTCTTTTTCAAGTTAAGTTACTTCACAAGATAAACTTTAGAATCAGTGCTTGCTGCTGTATTTGTAGTGCTATTTTAGCATTTATTTTATGTTCAGGAAACATTAAAGTACAAAAGAATTCACTGCCTTTCCCTTCACTGACAGTGGCTTTGTTCAGAATTTCAGTGTTACATTGAAAGGTCTGATAAACAGAGAAATGAAACAGCCCCAATCACCTCTACTCTTGACATGGTCTACGTGACAAGAAGTTATCAGGTCTTAAATCTTGTTCTGAACGCTGCAGGATTACAGTCCTGTCAGTCATTAGTATGCTCATTCGATTGCACTTTCCTGTAATGCTCTGCTTTGAGCACAGAGAGTCAGAGAAACAATCATAAGCCTCAGACTAACGTGCTTGAAATGGCTGTAATCACAGAATTTAAAGATGCTCCAGAATTTCACAAGCAATTCATGGACCCTGTTAGGTCCCAAGATAACTTGTGTGGGTATTGATTAAACATCTTGTGATTGCTTGAACATTTAAGGGCCGCTTGTAAATAGCAACTTGGTAAGAAGACAATTTAATGGCTTTCTCTTTTTCTTCTAAAAATACAGGGTGGAATATTGTTCACTCCAGTGTTGTATCAGTTGCAAAACAAAAAGGAATTCTAGCATAAATATTTGTGCTACATCTGGCACTTGCTCTTAGGCTTTTAGCTATTACTGGAATCCAGCCTCTCACCTGCTTTACAGATTCCTCCTAGTCAGGGTGCTGTGCGGCTCAAAGTGACTTGAAGTGCACACTGATGGTGGTATTCCTTCCTTTTAGGTTACTATCACAACAGTACAAAAGTGGCTGTGAAGACTCTGAAGCCTGGAACGATGTCTGTGCAAGCCTTCCTGGAGGAAGCCAATCTCATGAAAACTCTTCAGCATGATAAACTCGTTAGGCTTTATGCTGTAGTGACCAAAGAGGAACCGATCTATATTATAACAGAATTCATGGCAAAAGGTGAGAACAACACTGGATCTGCAGGCAATGGATTGGCAAACTCTTCTACTTCTCCTAAATTGGTCTCCTTTCTTTAAAAAAGAAGGAAGAAAAAAACGAAAACACGGCATGATAGCTTTGTTCTTTTGAATGCACCTGTCCCGGAGGAGGGCTGAGGCCTTGGGTTTATGATTCACTGCTGCATTTGTGAAATAAGCTATTTTTACAGTTTTCTCGCACGTGGCATTTTTAATTGTTTCAGACACAGAGCATAACCCCCAAAACAGCTCTGGATTCCCTACCCAACTTTTGTGTCTGGTGTCATAGTAAAGTGATTAAAAGAGACTTTAGAAATCCCTTCATGTGACCTGAGAATTGATCAATATGTATGTAGTGAGGTCAGTAATGTGCAGTCCTGCAAGGATTGCTGCATTATTAGAAAAGGACAACTGTTATTAGAGCTTTATCACACAAAATAAGGGAGGTTTCCTTCTCACATTGTCTTGGGTGGTAGTTTTTCTGAGTTTGTTCTGTTTTCAAGCAATTCTGCCGATAACTTCTCAAACAAACATTGAGATGACCTGGGAAGGATTAATATATGTGATTCTCCTGAAGAGTTTCCCTTAAAGCCCATAGACCAGGGTGCTTACCCAACTCAACACCACTCAACTCAGGGATGGTATGATGGGAGTTTTCTGCACCCAGAGAAATGGCAAAGTTTGGATGCCTGACACGCTGACTTGGATGTTACTGTTGTTAAATGGTGTAAAGAGACTGCCTTAATGTAGCCAACTTGAAAATACCTCAAAACGCTTCACTGCAAGACTTTTGTGACCCCAAAAATTGGGGAATTGGAGTGACTTTTGTTTTGCTTATAAGCTGCATTGTCTTAACCTTTCTCTGTTATCACAGGAAGTTTGCTGGATTTTCTGAAGAGCGACGAAGGAAGTAAATTGTTGCTTCCAAAGCTAATCGACTTCTCTGCTCAGGTAAACTTTAAGAAAGAGGCTCAAAATTCAGGGACTTTGTTTCTCTCTGAGTCCAAAATTCATGCTGGCCAACTTGATCTTCAGTTTTCTATTTTCTGCATGAAAAAAGAATGTTAGGTAAGTTTTTGTCTGAGTAAAAAAGGTTACTTGAAAGGAGGGAATAGATTAAAGATGTTTCAAAGGGAATACATAAAGTTAGGCTTAGCCCCTGGATACTGCTGGTGACTCTCTTAGAAGGCAGCAGAGCCCTGCTTAGATGGCACTGGTACACAGCCACTTTCCTGCGTGGAAAGACTTTTTCACAATAGAGCAACTGTAAGTGGAAAGTCTAAGTACATGTTTGTGAGTGTCTGCTGCTGAGATTCCTTCACTGTTAATAAATGTCATTTTTACTTCCTAAGTTAGGCATGTTTGTCAGACTTTTCTGTTAATCTCAACAGAGTATTGTCAGATTCCAATTCTTACGTAAATTACAGCAAAGTAAATGAAACAAAATCAATTGATGTTTCAGGTACTAGTATC
This sequence comes from Urocolius indicus, assembly GCA_013401255.1. Taxonomy (NCBI): domain Eukaryota; kingdom Metazoa; phylum Chordata; class Aves; order Coliiformes; family Coliidae; genus Urocolius; species Urocolius indicus. The sequence goes on from WBNH01001472.1 coordinate 11,784, forward strand.
TGATTCATGAACTGTGATGATCATTTCATAGTATCATAGAATGGCAGGGTTCGAAGGGACCTTCAGAGATCATCTAGTCCAACTCCCCTGCGGAAGCAGGTCCACCTAGATCAGGTCACACAGGAACGTGTCCAGGCCGGTCCTGAAGACCTCCAAGGAAGGAGACTCCACAACCCCTCTGGACAGCCTGTGCCAGGGCTCCCTCACCCCTCCAGTAAAATAGGTTTTTCTTAAGTTTAAATGGAACTTTTTGTGTTCCATCTTCATCCCATTATCCCTTGTCTGTTGCTAGATACCATCAAAGAAAGGGATGTCCCAACTTCCTGACACCCACCATTTAGATATTTGTAATTATTGAGGAGATTCCCCCTCAGTCTCCTCTTTTAGGGATTGTAGGCTGTAGATCATGTTACTAATAGGTAATAAAGGCATAAAAACTTTTCCAGGCTGTTATTATGCATGAGTTTACAGACTGACATACCCTGTTGTGCTCACAGTTCATGGGGACGTGAGGAAAGATGAGAAAACCAATCTTTGAGCACATGCTACCTGTACAGAGCACAGTTGTGGCATCTCCTGTGGAAGTCAACAGAATTGTCAGTATGTCAGACATGCCAGAAACAGCCATGAGTACTAAGAAAGCAAAACCTGAGCCCACTTCCGTGCCTGCATGACCACCGCTGATGCGTAGGTTGGCAGCATTGCAACCTCAAAGGCTGGTGTCACAGCTGCCATGGGTCAGGCAGGCCTTAACTGGCATGACTGACAAGTTCTCCTTCCTGGGGCTTCTGCCCCTCAGCTCTGCCAGTGGGCTCAGGGAATCCGTAGGTGCTCTTAGAAATTGGTTCCCAGTTACGAGTTGGACAGGAAGCAAATTCATTGCTTTGCCCATGAGCTATACTGCCAAATCTTGCTAATGCAGCAGGCCAAGATGGTGGACATCGCCCGTACTCACAGAATTGCACACTGGTAGGGGTTAGAAGGGACCCTTAAAGATCATCTAGTCCAACCCCCATACGGAAGTAGGTCCACGTAGATCAGGTGACACAGGAATGTGTCCAGGTCGGTTTTGAAAGCCTCCAGAGAGGGAGACTCCACATCCTCCCTGGGCAGCCTGTGCCAGGGCTCACAGGAAAGTAGTTTATCCTTGTGTTTAAGTGGCACTTAGACGAGGATAAACACAAGGAAAAACTACTGTAAGGGTATATTCCTCTTGGTCATCTACAGGCAATAGCTTAGCTCCTGCAGCACTAAAGCAACTGGCCAACTCTGTATTTTATTAGTTGTTTTCTGTCTCACTCCAGAGGTAATTTAACCAAAGAGCTCCCACTTCTTCAAGTCAAACTTGTTTCTGTTTGATGAGATCTGCTGAAAATGGACAACACATATTCAGTGAACCTCTTGCACATGTAAACTCTTCCTGCTTCTTATGCAAATCTGTTATCTACCATGTGGCACACACATCCATAGTGGCTGTGGTTAGGAAAATGCTGTCAGTTGTTACTGAGCACACTCATGTCATCACTTTCAAACTGGTCAAAGCTTTGTCATAAAAATAGTCTTTCCCATGCAGTGCTGATACTTTCTTTATCATCTATAGCTTCACTGGCAACTCTTCTTTCTGCCTTCTAAGGCTACAGTGCCATTAAAATAATGATAAACTTGGAGTAAAATTAATGGAGATTTTTTTTTTAAATGTAGTGTTTTAATCCTTTTATCACCCCTTTTTTAAGGGGAAGGAGGAGAGAAAGTCCTAAATCAGACTTAATTCTTATTTGGCATTAGGAGATTTTCACTGCAGTTTCACCGTATTCCTTTTCAGTTTTATGTTTGATGATGCCCTCTCTGTTGCAGTGCATAATTATTTACTTTAAAAATCTTTTCTGTTTTTCCTGTGGATCTGCTTTGATGACACAGCCACTTGACTGGGGCAAGAGGAATAGGGCTTTGCAGCCTTTCCTGACTTCACCTTTAGGATAAGCACTGCTGCAAACTGAAAACTGGTGTTACGCTGATGTAGCGCTTGTGACTATTTCACAGTTGTCAATTGCCACAACAGCATCTAGGCCTTTAAGTGGAGAATGAAGCAAAGGCAGGCACTCAAAAACTTCTCTTCACAATTTGCATGTAGCCTTCTCCATCATTTAGTCTTTTAATCATTCACTTAATGTGAATGTGTTCCTTGGTCTCACCCTGTTATTAGTGGCACTTCTCCTTATACTTAATATTTGCAGCACTTTTTTGTGGGAGACCTCTTCAGGGTTTTGCCATATTTGGGTATATTTTATACTTCTTAATTTGTCTTTATTATTTTTGGGTATTTCTGACCATGTAAGATTTGGCCAACACTTCCTTATCAGGCACTGTGTTTACAACAAGTGCAATTTGCCCCTGCCCTTGTAATTGCTGGGGTTTTGATCATAGAATGGTAGGGGTTGGAAGAGACCTCCAGAGAGGCACGAAACTTCCCACCTCTCTAAGTGGTTTTTGTGAGCTGTGATGTTTCACTCTCTGCCCAAGTATTTTTGCATTATCAGAAGGTGTAGTATTTCTGTGACAGTAAAGTGTCCTCTCCTGAAGCAGTGGTTTATGAGGTTCTCCTCTCCCTGCTTGAAAGTCCTCTGCTGCTTTCTCCAAACACCTTCAGCAGCTACAAAAACTGTGTCAGAAAATAGAGAATGCATGTTTTCATAGCAACACTCTTTGCTTTATGCTTTTGTCACCATTTTCTTTCAAGATTTTGAAAGAATTTTATTCATGTTTGTGAAATGACCTACAAATGTTCCGGAAAGTTAAGTAATTACCCTGTTTTAAAGGTAGAAGGAGCAGAAACAGAGGAACCAGTACTGTCAGCTGAAATCATGCCCCAAATGGGTGACAGAGCAGTCTGCAGAACTGCAGCTCCCAGTTGTTCGTTTATTGCAGGGCTTCTAGCTGAGGCTTTACAGTATGAAGGCTCTCTTGTAGAGTGATTTATTTCTTCCAGGAGCTAGGGAGTTACTCATCGTTCTTGCCCTGGTTGCGTAGTTGCCAGTATTCAGAGATTTCTTGGTTGGATGGCTTTTAAAGGATCTAACTCGGGTATTTCTGGTATTTCTAGAAGCGTGTCAGTAGTTCATTAAGGGGAAGGGGAAGGGGAAACAGCTCACTTCTTAGTGGGAACAGTTGTGCAGGCAGAATTTTATTTTAAAGGCCACAAAACATCTTCCAGAAACCCAAATGAGCTTTTCCAGCCTGCTCCTGAGCAGTAGTTATGTGTAGCCGAACAGTCTTGACAAGTACCAATGATCATCAAAAGAGAGGGGAAAAGGCTTTAATTTTCTTTTGTTCCCATGATTTTTTTCCACCTCTGAGATATCATTTGGCAATGAAAACCCAACAATTATCATAAAGAGTTAGCACATGGGCCCTGACACCTATTCCCTTGATCAAAAAAATCCCCTTTCCTTTCCTTTCCTTTCCTTTCCTTTCCCACAAGCAAAGGTTTAACACAACAAGATCTGTGAATTCAGTTCTCCACTTGCTCTGTTTCCCCTCTTTCTCCCATTCAAAATTCCTTGTCCGTGATTATTTCCCCATTTGGGATATTTTTTGGTTTTTTCATGCCCAAATGCTTGCACATCTGTGGCTTCTCTGAATTTCTTGGACTCTGTGCAGTCAAAACTATTGTCCTGGAACTTCACAGAAATGTATTTGCTGAAAATGTAATGGATTGTTTGATGTCACATTCTTCTTATGTGACTAACCAGGTGATGACTTCAGTGAGTCTGGCACAAATAGGAGGAAATAAAATAGTATTTTCAAGGGGTTTGCTTGGTTGGGCTTGGAAACTAAATACCACCATCACGAATGCCTCTTTGGTGAAGTGGTTCTGCATTCCCCAGCCAGCAGTTCCCCTAAATGTTAAATCTCTGCAGGGAAGTAGGAGGAAAGTTGATTCTTTTGTGATGGTTGACATATTTTTAGTGACATTCATAGAATTACAGAATGGTAGGGTTGGAAGAGACCTTTAGAGATCATCTAGTCCAACCCTCCCCGCAGAACAAGGTGCACCTAGATCAGGTCGCACGGGAAATAGGACATTAGAGGACCTGTCTGCATTTTGGTTGTATCTACCAGGCTGGCCAGTCCAATCTCAGCACTGATCTTAAAGCAAAACCTTCTCTTTCATCTCTCATTCCTCCCCAACCCCAAGTAATCACACAGGGAGGAGAGAGGCAGGGCAGATGCTAATCAACTATTACTATTTTGTAAGGCTCTCGTAAGGCTCTCCATGGCAATTATTCGCTAGTGGCTGCTTCCTTCACTATAAATGTCTTATTTCTACAAAACGTGAACTGCAGGTGTTCTTTCATTCTCTTCCCCATTGGAGTTTCTTTATGGTTTGGTGTGAGAAACCCCCTGCGTTGTACAAGGGCAAATGTAACACTCTGCTGCGAAGCCCGTGTCGGGTTGTAAGAAGAGGTTTGCAGTGGAAGGTGGTGGGAGGGCAAGTGGCTCAATTTTTTTTTTTCCATTGCCTAAACCAAAAAAGAGGAACAAAGCCCATGTGGTTTTGTGTTTTAAGTGGCTTCACAGCACCCCTCGGGGACTTCTTAAAAATGGATAAGCAGAAGTGATGTGTTTCCTTAACGTTTGGTCGGCTGCTCCTGCCCGCTTTACTGCACAGCTGAAAGCAGCACCGCTGGTACTGAGGAAGGATCTCCTCGAGTGGAAAGAGCCTGCGTATGACTGTGTTGGGGACTGGCACTGGATAAGGGATCCTGATTGCTTTACTGCTGCTTCATTAGCAAATCTGAGAGCTGTCTTGGTCATTCACCCACCCACAGGCATCCTGGGGAGGGACCTGTGGCACAGGTTGGATAGGCCTTGCCCGGGAATGACCGGTGGCCAGAGTCTCACAAGGAACAGAAATATTGACGGCTCATAAGCACTGGGTTTAATTTTTTTTCCTAGCTCCTCTTAAACGTTTGTAGACTACAATCTACACACGAATTTTATTGCTCTGAGTTTAGAAACTGTTATTTCAGTTACTTTTTTTTTCTGAAAAAAAAGGAAATGTTTACCTTCAAGGGGGAGAAAAAAATAGGCAGTCTAGGTAAACACTGAAAAAAAATGATCCCCATTTCATATTTTTAGGACATCAATCATCTTTAATTGAGTCTGGAAATTAATTTGGCCTGCTGAAACACAAATTAAATTTACTTATGATAGTATCTGAGTATCTGATAGTAATCTGACTGTTGCCAAACACACCTCGTGTATGAACTGGTACTTGCTGTTGTAGAAGAAAATAAAATTGTTTGCCCTGTCTTAGTAATTACTTCCTGATTGTCAGTTACTGACTGACTGACAGTCAGCCTCCTCCAGGCTGATCAGCCCCAGTTCCTGCAGCCTTTCCTTGTATGAAAGATGCTCCTGTCCCCTGATCATCTTGGTGGCCCTGCGCTGGACTCTCTCCAGCAGTTCTCTGTCCCTCTTGAGCTTGGAAGCCCAGAACTGGACACAGGACTCCAGATGAGGCCTCACCAGGGCAGAAGGGGAGAAGAATCTCCCTTGTCCTGCTGGCCACACTCTTTGTGATGCAGTCATTTCTTTGGTTACAGATTGCAGAGGGGATGGCATATATTGAAAGGAAAAATTATATCCATCGAGATTTGAGAGCAGCAAACGTCCTGGTGTCAGACTTACTGATGTGCAAAATTGCTGATTTTGGATTAGCGAGAGTCATCGAAGACAACGAATACACAGCGAGGGAAGGTATGTCTTTTTATTTTTGCCTTCAAAACCTCATCCTCTGGGAGCCAGTGAGGCTGTATCTAACGATAACATGGTCACCAAGGACAAAAACGTACTACGATAACTTCCTAGAGGCAGCGTTCCAATGCCAACAAGTTTTACAAAGAACAAGGAAGCAAAAAACCTTTCTGTGCTCCTCAGGCTTTCTGAGGAGTTTGTTTTAAAGTGTTTTGAGGCCCAAAGGAAATTGAGAGTCCTTTTCTGAGAGTAATGTTTTTCTAAATTGAACTAATAGTTGCACAACCACAGCTTCCATCCCACTGAATTAAACGCCAAGAAAATGGGACCCTATTTCCTTCTCTCATGCTTCAATGCCAAAGGCACTTCCTTTCACTTGGGGAAAGAGCCCCAGCAGGTGTAGTAGCTGGGAACGGGAACATCTTCGGCAGAACTGCTCACCTCTTGAAGCTGCTTTAGAAAGAGCAACGTTGCTGCTACACGAAGGGCCGCCGGAGGGCTGCGTCACCTCCCAAGCACATGCGGGTGGGAGGTGACATCCATCGCAGCAGGGTCGGGCCTGGCAAGAGGGGAAATCGTAGCAGTGCAGCCACGACTGTCTGGGCTTTGCAGTGTGTGTTTTGCTAAGGTCGCCAAGGAGCTTCTCAAGAAACTCATAGTCAGGTCGTTGCAGTGAAAAGGTTTTTGTGCTTCCACGCACAGATGGCGTTGGGTTGGAGTCACTGTGCGGAGCAGGTTTGTTGGCTGCCCTTCCCCCTCTCTGTTTAAAGACACCAGTTCATATTTTTATACAGTCTGGATGGAAACTGTGGTAATGTAAGACCAGAGGGGAAGAAGTAAGGCATGAGGAAGAAAGAAAATAATGCACTACAGTTGAGATTAAAGGAAGATGAGCTCTTCAGCAGTTACTGGTTAACAGTAATTGAGTAGATCAGAGGGCAGGGTCTGATTAAGCAGTTTTCAGAGGTACAGAAACCATAGCTGTGATTTTTAGCTAGCCCTGGATGTTGCATATTGATTAAGTGAGCCTTTTAGGTTACAAATCCTTTCTGTCCAGTTTCTTTGATGGTATTTTTTGTTGCTATTCAGAAAAGTTTCCCATCTTACCTGTCACTTTGTGCCAAAATGAGAACAGGCTAAAAAGGGCATAGAGACAACCTGCTCGTATTACTCTTTGTTGTTGAAGAGCTAATGTAATATTCCCCACATAAAGGCTGCATGAACTTTTCTTATTTAACCAGAAGGAGATTGCTTTTATATGAGATTTTCTGGCATCAGCTAATTAGACATAAAAGACAGTATTTTAAGGTACGACTTGCTACTGCTTTTGCATCTACGGCTGAATGTAAAATGGATTAAAGTGTATGTTGAAAGCAGACTGACTTTCTTTAAAGCCTGACTGAGACTGTACTTTTTTCAGGTGCAAAATTCCCTATTAAATGGACGGCACCAGAGGCAATTAACTATGGATCTTTCACAATTAAATCTGATGTGTGGTCATTTGGGATTCTCCTCTATGAAATCGTTACATATGGAAAGATTCCTTACCCAGGTACTGGTCTGTGTCTGTACTGTTACTCTGTGCCTAGAGTTTGGGGTTAAAAAAAAAACAAAGAGAAAGGGAAGAGCTGGTGTCCGACAGTAGCAACAGCAGCCATTTGGAAAATGCCTGGCAGGTAACGTTATTGCTTTGAATGCTCCCAGTCACCACACGTGTAAACCAGGTAAAGTTTAGCACACAGCCTAATGGCAGCATGAACAGCAAACACTGCCACAGCCCAGCTTTGTGGGCAGCAGCACAGTGCCAGAGCCAGGGTGCAGTGCTACACCTTCTGATGGTGCTGTGTCAGCTGGCAGGGGTGAAAGTCCTGAGAAAGCATGTTTTCAGAAGCAAATAGGCTGTAATAATTTGTCAGCATTGGCTAATCTGAACAAATCTGAAAGCAGCCCCTCAAGCAGTGCTGACACACCACTGGGGATGTTGACTCTTAGTTGTTCCCGGAGGGTCAGGTATGAGAGCACAGAGGGGCACAGCAGCTGTGGCTGCCTTAAGTACCTGTGAAGAGGTTGTGCTTCACGTTTCATTTTTCTTTCTGCTAAACAAGATACCTATGAATGGTTCCAGCACACAGAGGCAGCTAGTATGAAGGCAATTTTAATGCATACAAAATTGTCACATCTCAGGCGTAGCTGATTAATTTGGGCAGCCAACTGCATTCATTTAAGCTCAATGAGGTTATGGAAAATTGACCTAGATTCTCTTCTCTTACAAGCAAATGGGGAAAGTACAGCCATGTTCACCTGTACTGCACAGCTCGTAGATGGAGGAACTTCTGAGAAGAACCCTAAGATCCTGCAGCTTACAGGCACTAAAGTGAGAGTAGATCTTTCATCCAAGCAAAGCTTTCCCAGCACTTCCACTGCAGCAGCTCTTGATGTTTAAACAGTGAAAACATTTTCACTGCTACTTTGTGGGCAGCTGGAATTCTGCAACCTGAAGTGCCAGAGATGGCAAAGGGATGGCTCCAAGTCCCTGAAATGACAGTAGGCTCAAGGTTTCTGGGCCCAGGGAGACTGGACCTCCCGTGAGACTCGGCCAGGGGAGAAGGACTGATGGCAGCCAACTTTACACTCTTGTTATGGAAGAACATATCAGCTTTCCATACAAGAGGTAGAGCCAAACCAGACATTCTCATTGCTCGGTGGGGCTCCGGTCCAGGAAAGCACTTAAGCTCAAGTGTAGCCCCCTCAACTTCAAGAGGTGATAGGGCTGCTTGCACAGCCAAGTGTTTAAACATATGCTCTGGGTTAGCTTTTAGGTAAGGGCTATAAAATATGTGACTGAGTAGCAGGTCCTCCCCAAAGCCACTCTGAACACTGCTCCTGTCCCCAGGAAGGATCAGATGCAAGCTGTATGCATCAGAGTAACACGTCAGGATATCCTGCAGTCAGGATACTTTATTTTCCCATTAGCACAGGCCTAGGGATGCAAAAACTGTTGCCTTCACTGAGCTGGGCTCATAAGGTAATTTCTGGATGCCTTAAAAATTGCCCCTCCCTGAGCAGACCCACGAGCTCACCTGGAAAGCAGCACTACAAAAATACAGCTCCCAGTCTAGTCTCTCATTCCTCAGCCCAGTCTGCTCTCTCTGTATCTCTGTGAAACGTCTCATGTTGTTATTTTAAGAACAAAACCAACCTGTAGAGTAGATACAGTATTGATGTACTAGTGTGGGAAAATATCTCTTCTAGAGGAAGTCTGGGCAATATTTAAAATATGTAAGCATTTTGATGAGCACCATGAATAGGCCGTACGCAGTGGATTCATTTGGCAACCAGCAATTAGAAGCAGAAGCCTTGTGGCTGCACGCTGGAAGATTTTAATAGTTTGCAGGCATTGCTTGCATTAAACTAGAACATTAGGATATGTCTGGTTTAAAGAGAAGTATAAATTGAAATAGCCTGTAAGACTGAAGAATCAGGAGGATGGCAAAATAAATGGGTGACTGATTTACTTTACAAGAAGAGATGTGACAGGTTTGGGCAAATTACCCCAGCATGGCAAGAGTAACCTGGTGGTAGGGTATAATCAGCAGTCATAGGAGAGAAACAGTACATTTTTCAGTTCTAATGGCAATGCTTCAAAATAATATTTTCAATTATTAAGCAGCTCCAGCAGCTAGAGAGTATTCAGCATAAAGCTGCATGTGAAACAGTTTTAGTTGAAACTGGCAAGTGGTTCATACCTGTGAAGAAAATCTAGACAGGCAACTTGGTAGGAAGCGTTTCCAGCCAAGAAATGTTGACCTTTCTCCTTAAATTCCATCATCTGTTTCTCTTCCTGCAAAACTCAAAGCAATTATTGGGACTGTAGTTTCAGGAACTACCTCTGAAATATGAAACAAGTATCTGATTCTCTGGACAAATAAGTTGAATGGGCTGTTAAAACTAATTTCCAGGTGATTACATAGTATGTCAAATACTGGCAACGTCCGTGCTTGCTTTCCAGTTATGTCTGCTGCTCTTCCCAAGGTACACCACTGTCTCCACAGTGGGATTCTTCTGCCATATCACTCTGTTCTTATCATTTCCCAGGTTCTAACAGAGAGAAAAATGTCTCTATCTATAAAGCTTAACAGGTACCACAGCATAAATTAATAGACATGTACCAAACCTTAAATGTCCTTTGCTGTCATTTAAGAAGGTGTTAAAATATTACAAATATGCATCTGGGATATCTTTATTTTACTGCTTATGATGTAGTTTTGTTGAGACAGGTAGTTGTCTAGCCACAAAAACTTAAAAAATATAGTAATTAAAGAAAGTAAAGTTATTTTGAGAGTCCTGCAAGGCCTGGGGCGTAGCCAGCTGAGCTTTTAGTACGTTCATGAGGGATTTACTGTGGAATACTGAGAAAAGTATTTTCATTTTTGTCTTGTGAACTGAAATAGTTATTGAGTAGATAGATTTTCCTGCAGGTTAGCTGAAACACAGGCTTTGTCCTGGGCTTTCAGAATGTAACAATCAGACCTGCAAACATTAGATCTAAGCACAAGCCTATAAAGCACTTAAAACCACAGAATCAGCCCAGTTCTGTAGCAGCAGTCCTCATGTGGCAGCACACAGTTAACTACGACTTTGCATAGTATGAATAATTGTTTTACTGCCTACATTACATACAATCCATTTCTTTAAGCTGGAGCAGTCAGATCACTGCTCTGTATAAAATGCTTTATTGACTTTCTTCCTCCAGCTACTTTGTCTTTATCCAATAGCAATTTCTTACCGTATGACAACGTGCCATTCCACTGCTGCCTTCAAAGTACTTCTTTTTTTCCTACACGTGTGCAATATTAGCTCTTCCCTCCTCCTTCCAAAGAGGAACTGAAAATACAGAAGATGTGCCCAAAGTAAGCACTCCAACCCAGACTCAGATTACATGGCTGACAGTATTTTTAGAATAGGTTAAAGCCAAAAGGCTTGAACTGAAGTCAGCTTTATGAACTATCATCATCTTGAATAATCAAAGCAGTTATACTGGATAAAGTCATCACTTGGTTGGTTGGAATTCAAATATGTCCCCCATCTGCCAAGTGGCTTAAATCATAGCTTTAAGCTGTAGCAAACAGGTAATATGTGCAAAGGTCCACACAGTTTGCAGCAACAGAGCTGCAGTCACCAAGCATGCGAGGGAGCAGCACCTCTGCTGAGCTTGCTTGAGGCAGGACCTGTCCTCCCCCTGCTCCAAGCAAAGTGCAGCTCTTCTCCCTGCACCTTTGGGGAAGCTGCTGTCTGCAGGAGCAGTGGATGTCAGGCACATGCCTGACCAGAGGCCAAGTTGCCTGAGAAAACCATCAGAAACTGGAGTCCTGGGCAGCAATGAGCAACACGGAACACAGCCTGAGGAACAGCCAGCGGCTGTGGGGTCTGCAATACCCTTCTCAAAAGAGAAGGTCTCCCTTGGTGGTAGCAAATGTTTAGGCTAAAGCACAGGTGCTTCCTGGATGCCATTGGAAGAAACAGCATTCCAGCATTCACTGAAGTACAGAAAGCTTAGAGCCTGTGTCCTGGGGAAGGTAATTCTGGCAGAGTTAGGCCAGAGGAAGGGACAAGCTGCATAGCAGGTTTCTGGATGGGAGGTGGTGAGCCTTTTTATTGGCCCTGGCACAGCTGACCTCCCAGGAGTACGTGTCAAAATCATTCTGTGAAACCATTTTTCAAGGATTTACAAAAGGCTGAGGGTGGGAGTGGAAAGAAGAGGAGGATGGAATCCAGGGCAGGTTTCTCTCCTATGCCATTAGTAGTGAGGCTCGGGAAGCCCTTCTGCAAGTTACTCTGAAAGAAAACGGTAACAGGAAAACAACACGAAGCTCAGCACAGCCAGAAGGAGGGTTTTGCACAATAGGATGAGGAAGATGGGAGGGAAAATTGCTTGTTCCAAGTACTGGTATCACAAGTGACTATGCCCAGTATCTTGCAATCAATCAGCAACACACAAAAGCTGATGTAGAGGAAAATGTGTTACTTGCATTGGACAGGATGACTGGCAGCATGGTCAAACAGGTAGGCTGCTCTCTGTGTCTGTATGGATGGGTCTACAGCAAGCAAGTTTGAAGCTCTGCAGCCAGAGACAAAGGCTGGTGCCAGGATGGGATGTGCTTTGAATCTCACCACTGCTGAGCAAAACTGTGTCAGGGCTGGTCAGAGGAAAAGAATGAAGCTAGGTCTGTAGACAGGAATTATTATCTCTTTCCCCAGTCTTGTGAGATTTGGCACTAAAGATGTCACTATACTCACAAGGGAAAGGGAAATCTCCCCAGGATTTTCAGAGCAAGTCCCTCACTGCTCATGCACAGCTCAGCTTTGTTTATTGAACTCTTATTAGTAGCTGCCTCTAAGCAGCAACAGTCCTGTATTATTGGGTGAGGATCTTTAGAGTGAAGTAAATAAAGTAGTAAATACTGTTGAAGTAAATATTGTTTCTTTATGAATTGAGATAATTTCATCAGAACTTTGTTGTTGTTGTTGAAGGTATGAGTAATTCAGATGTGATGGTTGCTCTTCAGCGCGGGTACCGAATGCCACGCATGGAAACCTGTCCAACTGAGCTTTATGACATCATGAAAACATGCTGGAAAGACAAAGCAGAAGAAAGGCCAACATTTGATTATCTACAGAGTGTGCTTGATGACTTCTACACAGCGACAGAAGGGCAGTATCAACAACAGCCCTAGAATAAAGAACACTTTCTGTTAACAGTGGATCATTGGCACAGACTATTATGTGGACAGACTGCTCAAACTAATTACTTCATGAGTTTGGACATCTTACCTGAGCGTGGAAGCTGAAATGAAGGGAAGAGTAATTCTGCAGAGAAATAATAATGCTTTCATTTGGTTAAAAAAGTTCCTCTAAAGCTTGAAGTTCTCCTGAAACGCTCTGTGTTTTGCATCTGCAGCAACATCCCAAAGCAAGCAGGCTTTTTGGGGCGGGCAGGGCCGAGGAAGGAAGGTGGTCATGCACTGATACAGCTTGACAATGCCTTCTTAGGATCTAAAGTCATGCAATATGTATATGGAGACCTTTATAAAAGGGGCAAGAAGATGCACGAACAGCTGTTCTCCAAAGAAAGTCATAAAGGAGAACTTCCTTGCAGATTTAAGACTGGGTGATGCTCTTGAATCATCTTTTTTGAAATACAGCATATTGTGAAAATTATTTTTATATCCTTGTTATTTCACAGTAGTATCTGGAGCCCTGTTACCTCTCGTAAGACTTTGTAAGCTGTGCCGTGGTTTCCTTTATGGAAGCTCGTGGATGCAATTCCTTACATCAAAGATGATTTAGTTTTACTCCTACTAAAGTAATTTCTCAAGCCTCGCACAGCCACCACAGCTGCAGCAGTGCAACGTGAACACACGTGACAGCAGGAGCAGCCACATACCTCCCTCTCTGTTCAACCTTCAGTTTCCCAGAAGGCCAAAGTCATCGTCTGAAGTCCATAGGAAAGCACAGGATGTTGAAGGAAGTTAATATTTTCATTGCAGTCACTGAGACTGGTACCAGTGAAAATATTTTCATCTTAGTTTTCAGTCCTCTGTGATTATTCACCAATATTCTTCATTTTTGCTGCTTTAATCGACTAACCTCAAACCTCTTTTAAAAGCTAAAACTAGCACTATCAAAACCAATTTGTGGAATATGCAGTAGGATAGCAAATTACACTGCAGTGACACTATAGATTTGGTGCTCAGTATCTAATTCTAATTCATAAAAGCGAATGCAGTTTGCTAAAGCTCTACGTACTGAATTGTTCTATCCAATTACCAAAACAGCTGAGCTCGTGCCAATGGCCGTGTAACTACAAGACAGATTACTTTTTCCCCAAAGTTCTTACAACTGAAACCCAGTACATCTTTGCCACCCCTCAGCCCAAGTATTTAGGTAAATGGTACTTTGCAGAAGCTTAAAACCTTTTTAATAAAGCTTCAGTGTGCGTGCAGTTGAAGTTCAGCAGCATAAATATTCATTGCTTTTCTTTACCATTGGCTTCCTTCAGTCAAACTGTGCAGTTTAAGCAGACTATCAGTTAAATATGTAAATAGTTTCTATTGTATGGTGATTTTTAATTTTAATAAACACTTAATCTGAGGCAGGGTGTCTGGTAGTAATTTTGTATAATTGCCTGATGCTCTGTCCAGAGTAGTAATTTCATGGGGAATGGGGAAACTTTGGTTCATGCCCATTAACAAGATTCATGGATTCTGCTTTCCTCACACCCTTTCAGCTTTGAGAAGCTAAAAAAGACCAAATCAGACATTTCTGTGTCCTTGTTAGGGTTTCATTTTGGTCTGGAGGGCAGGAAGAGAGGAAGTGAGTCCCCAGCTGTCCTTCAAAACAGCTTCTCGAAAGTCTTTAATGTAATAGTACCACAGTCCATTGCAACACTTTGAAAAGCATTCCAGTTAAAAACTGGTCAGTAGTTCAGTCTTCATTTTATTTTAAAAGGGGAAAAAGTAGCTTAAGATAATGCAGCCTTGTCTTTCAAACTGTTTCCTGTAACCCAGCAGAGATCTGGGAAGGAGGAGGGAACGTGGAAAGAGCAGTTGCTGAGGGAATACAAGGTTATAGCTAGTGTTAACATTACTTTGCTAACGTACACAGTCAAGTGTGAAACTGTTAAGCTGTAGCACTAGATCATTACAAAAGGCATTGCAGAAAGGTTCCAGCATTAGCCTGTTCTGGGAATTTTTTTAAAAAACTTCTGCTTATTGCTCTGTTTTAGAGCAATTTGCACATAACAGCTTTTTATTCAAGGGTTCAACAATCAGTCTATTGTATCACTACCCCAAAATGCTTTTTAATAGTTGGAATAGTTTGTATGGGAGTAGAATAATATTTTAGAAATCTTGCCCTGGAGGGCTCATGGGCCTTTAGAACGAGTGGAGCCAGCTAACCTCTGCTTAACAGAAACGAGTCAAAACCGTGAGGGCAGCAGTGGCTCAAGCGCGACGTCTCCCGCCTGGTTAGAGACGTGGCACAGGGATTACTCACCGCTGCCTTTGCACAGGCTGACCCGAACCGCCCGGAGAGGCGCTCAGGGCTGGGCCAGGCCACACTCAGTGTCATACGGGCAGCCGGCACCATCTAGTGTCTCCACAGGGAGGGTGAGGTCCCTGCCCTCGACTCACTCCCCTTCCACCATGAGAAACAGCAGTACAGCCACTCAATCCAGTTTACTTACTTACAGATTCTGCCTTGCTCTAAAGCAATCCTTCAGCACTTACAGGTGTGGTACTTTCATAGCAGTTAGAAAACACTTGCCCCTGCTGACTGAAATGGCTCCAAGAAAGCTATTTCAATGTGTATCATGCTCCAAGTCTTCCCTCCTTGAGTTATTAGGTAAAGGGAAGTAACATAATCAAGGTTATAATTCTTTCAACCCAAGATTATCATATGTCAATAGCTATCTTCATTTCACAATTCACTCACCTTTATAAAACGAACAGATGGAGCTCTAATATGATTTCATAATTTTATTATAAATAGATTTTTTTCAAAGTCTAATGCATAAGTGGAAATTCAAGTGCTATTAAAACAAGTTCCTTTACAAAGACAAGTTAGCTGAAGAAATAGCAGAGGCACAGAAGTCCATTTGCTCAGTTTGGTCCCCCGATGGCAGTCTCCAGGTCAAAGCCACAATACTAACCAAAGAACCAAGCTATTTTAACTACTTGAGATGAATTTTACAAGCAACCTGATTTCTAGGAATCAACAATGAAGTGAGACACTTACATGAAAAAGGTCACAAATAGCAGATGAGGAACATTCCACTTTGCATGAGTCATTTCTCAGTATAGAAGACAGTGATAGTAACTAAATAGTAACTAAAGAATTAAAATTATATGTCTATTTCTCAAATTACATCCCTGTATCAACAGTAAAAGCACAAGTTTAGACCTAAGCTTGCACAGCTCTAAATGCAACCCTGATTCAACTTTAAAAAGTTTGTGTTAAAGATTTGTCTGTTAACATGACAGAGGAGAGGGCATCTAAGAGTGAGAAAAAGCTACCAACAGTTTAAAATTGACAAAGCAGCCCAGTAATTGCACACTTTGAATAATCAATTATTGTTCTTTTCCTTTGTGAGCCAACAGTACTTGTTTTCTCAAAGAGGATGAAGCATCTTCATACTTCCCCCAGCCTTTACCAGGAGGTGTGCTAGCAGTGGCTGCTACTGGGGATTTCAGGTTAGCCAACAAACCTCTCCTGGGTTTTTGTTGTTTTGGCTCCTCCATGGAGAAATGCTTCTTCCGCTCCTCAAGTTCTTTTTGCAGGAAAGACACTGTTTCTTCAAGCTCAAGAACACGTTTAGCCCAATTCTGTAGACTGCTCATTTCTTGATCCTATGAAGATAAAAGGCTGTGTTAGGCATGTGAACACATCAAGATCTTTTTCATGAGGTTAGCTTTCTGTTTCGGGTTATTTTACCATGCCAGTAAACAGCCTTGCTACTACTATACCAAACGGCTACTCGCTACCTGTTTCTTCTGAATCAATGCTATGCAGTTTGAAGAGCAACAAACTATGTGGCCATCAGATCTAGAGACCAAGTCTGACTTGCTCAGAAGAAGCCGATGCCAAAATGTTAGGCCACACTAGGCAAAGAATTGCTGTTGTTTTAGGAACCAAATAAAGAAGGCTCACCTGTCTTAACCTGCAACTACCAAAAACAAAACTGGTCAAATCAAAAGTCTTATGATAGTTGCAAGTCTGCTAACAAGAACGGAATAAACACTGCGGGTGGGCAGAACTCATTAAAGACACTCTCTAATCCTTCTGGTTAACAAAAAGCCACCTTCCTATGTCCTGGGAACAATTAAGAAGTGTGAGGTGAATAATTTCCAGTCTCAGATTTAGACTAAAAAATCATGCAGAAGGTAATTTGACATTCAAAGGAAAACATCACTGAGCAGTTTTATACCTGCCTTACTTCATCTGCAGATTACAAGTGAGGCAGAGATGCAAACTCTCAAGAGTTCAACATTTATTTTTTGTTTAGGAATCTAGTTGATATCCGAGGTCAGATGCTGTCAACTGCATGCAGCCCCTTTCTTTGAATGAAAAACTCCTGTTCAGTAGTTCACCTGCCCACATCTCTTCTCCAGCTTGGCCACCTCTGCAGGAGCATCAGTATAGCTTTAAAGTCAGAGATCCTTGTGGATCCTTATGTTTCACTAACATTTGTTAGTTAACCTTGCTTGTTGTTAACCTTGCTTGCCCTCAGCAAAACACTTCATGACTAGAGCTCTGATTAGTGTTTTCTTTGCTTGACAATAATGTGTGGCAACTTCAGATTAGCCAGAGTTGTCAGCAGCACGGTTACCCTATTGATCAAGTCTCTCACTTCAGTCTTGTCATACAAGACACAAAGTCAAGGAATGAAGCACAAGGGGTCTGAGCTAATTCAGGAAGTTAGGGATGGGAAAAAAACGCTAACAAAAGAAATCAGTAAGACTGAATGGTGCTTTAACATGTACAAAGATGTGGAAACAACCAGTACAAGTACAGATACAAGTCAGATTAAAGTTGCTTTTAAAATGCTGTCAAACCTTGAGCATGAGGGTATGCTTCAGTTGACTGTTGTCTTCTGCCATTTTTCTGTAGCCTTCATTAGCTTCAAGCAGGGTTTCATTTAATTTCTGTATTTTAAACTTCAGAGATTTTATAAGCTGAAAATAAAACCCACACACACTGAAGTTCAAGGCAGCAGGTTTTACATCAATTTTGTCTATGAGTAGAACTCACAGACACTATAAGCATTTCTGATTAATAGTGAACAGTGCAAACAAAGATCAAAGCAATGAAGAAAGATGAAGTCTGCTCCATCATTTCTGATGATAAAATACATCTGAAGCATTCAAGGGCTATTGTGCTCAAGCTACTAGATTTACCTGTCAATCAAAGAACAGCAGCACAGACTTACTTCTGGAACAGCCTGCTCCTTTTCAGTTAGTTAACGAACACTTTATCTGATTAACACTATTCATATCATGAATTGGGGCACAGTTGAAACAGAAAGACCTCACCTTTCTGATGGTAATATTGATGGATTAAGTCCCGAGAGGGAAAAGAAATAGAACCAGCAAAACTGATGTCGTATCACTAATTTACTTCTACAAAGTTGGAGGGAAAATATCTAGATTGATTAAAGAACCAAACACTCTTTGCCTGTGTTTAATGGTTGAATGACAAAAAGTACTGAATTAGTCATCACACACACACAGATCTGCAGCAGAAAGACACTGATGGAACCACCTGCTTTAAACAGCTCTCATTTCAGTTACAGTCCCATCATTCTACCACTTTCGAGCCACACAAACCAGTCAATTCTGTATCCCCATATCAAATATAAAAGCCAAACTTTCATCAAAATTTGAAACTGACATAGAAAATCAAAAATTACATAGAGTTGTCAAGAACAGGAGTGGAAAACAAACATCTGGGTCATAAAAGGAGACATTAAGCTTGGTAAGGCAAGTTATTTTTTGAGTTCACTTTCCATTTACATGGTTTATTAGAACCAGGCAGAGCTATTTCTCCAGCCCCTACTCCTATTTGTTTGTAGTGAAAGGAGTAAGGCTGTCTCTTCCCTCCTCCTCGTCCTCTTTTAAACATGGGAAACTAAGTGTAGCCTTACAAGTAGCTCACTCAGTGTATAGACTAAAAATGGATACCTAAAAATAATTAATATTTTCCCTAACAAAGCCTGAAGCTCATAATTTCCTCTTCTGTATGCTATTCTGAACACGGGGATCTTGTTTGTTTAGAGAACAGCAACATTACCCTCTAGTTAATTTTGAAGAGGCTAGTGGAGTTCAGTACGTACAGAAAGGACTGGTTTAAGGCACTATTTTGACTCTAGATCTAAACTGTTCCCAGATTCTGAAACTGTTGCCCTGTGCATGAGCAATCAGCATTTCAGGAAAGAAAGCACTGAAACCTCGGCAGCAATTGCTCACAACAAAATCTAGTACCAGGCTATATACTTCCCCACTTCCAACTTGCATCACATTCGCCACGTGACTTGCTGCAGTAGTAGATGCCTTTACAAACTAAAGCCAGAACAGCCAATCTCTGGCCAAAGCCATTCACAATGGCACAAGGGCTTTTTTTGTCAACTTGACAACATTTTTCAGGAATCTTCATGCTTTACAGTGCAGATCTTTAAGCACCAAGGTATGCCAGAGTTTAGGACCATTATCCCCAGATTTGTGGAACACTAAACAAGAGCTACCTCTTCTTTCTCTTCGCATTTTTTCTGCAATCCTTCATTAGCTCTCTTCATTGTCTTGTTCAGAAGATCTACAGGAAAAAGAAAAGTTTGCTTTGTTTGCACACAATACCAGAAAGATATTGAACTTAGAATATCCAGGTTAGATTCTTACCTAGTTGCATGATATTTTCTTGAGTCGATATGTCTGAATTCAGACTTCCAAGAGCCAACAGCCTCCCTGACTGTTCATCAAGTTGCCTTTCCAATTGCAGTATTTTATTATCTCTATCCTGAAAAATAAAAAAAAAGAGATCACATACTAGAATTTGTCTAAACTTCTGCTTAATCTGATGCACTACTTGGTGCATGTCCTTCGATTACACCACAGACATAGATGCAATTTTTAAATCCTTTCACAGGTGGAAGTTACAATGGTTATTGTTGAGAAGTCATAGTAAGGAATCACAAGACTTTCTAGGAGGATGTTACTTTACACAGGAGTCAACTCTTCCACTCTGAAGATTCCCAAGATGTATTAAAAAAGTAACCATATGGCAGAAAGGAAACTTTAGTCCATCTGTGTTAACCACTGTTGCCAGTTAGGTAGCTAAATACAGAAGATCGTATTTCATAGAACTAAGTTCTAACTCTGTTTCAGGGTCTGTCAGATTGAAAGAGCAGTATTTCAGAGTGAGGAATCAGGTGTCACCATCCAGAAAACTTAATAATATAATTCTGGCTGTGAGGCTGCCTACTCAGACTTCATGTTGTGCTTTCCTTTGTCAATTAAGGATTTTACACCTTAGGGATTTCATTAGTTTCTTATTTGACTTGCTACCGAGACCATCTTGTTCTTTGAATCTTCTCTTATGCAGCCTTGTGAAGAGGCAGCTACAAGTACAGAGTGCACTATTAAAACTCTTTTCCTCCCTTGCAACATGGTGGGTAGCTAGGGCTTAAGTGACCATAAAAACAGAATCTAAGCAGTGAAAGTGGAGAAGTGTGAAGGAGCTGGAAAAGCAGCGGCCATTATACAATAGAGTGCTGCTTGCCAGCACCTGAATGGAGAGCTGCAAAAGCAGAAGTATTTGCACATCACAATCTATAACAGAAACTCATCCCTCACGTCTTGAAAGGAACCTGCCTACCATAGAGTGAAACATCTTTTCACAGTTCCTGGACAGGAGAGTGCACTGAGAAAGCATCTCTGGTATACACCACCATTGTTCTAGCCTTCTGCTATAGCCCTTCTGAAAAGCATGAGACCTAGGTCTCCACAGCTGCCCAGCTACACTTAGCCACCTGTGCAGAGGCTACAAGACTGATAGAGCCACGTTGCACGTGGCTAACTTAGCCACATTAGTTGCAAAAGGAATAGCAACTCCCCGATGCACTTCTAGGTAGAAGCACATTCAGGAGATTAAGGTTTGTCCTGCATAAAGTTTTATTTCTTATCACAGTTTCTTTTCCCCACTACCCTTGCTGACTACCTTTTTAGCCTACACCCTACAATCCCAAGGATCTCCACAAAGCCAGACTGCTGCGTACACCATCCCTGTGAGTGCAATGATTGCAGTACCTAGAGAGATAAAGATAACTTGGATTCAATTGAACTGTACCCTCAAAAAATCAAGATGTTTAGGTATATGCCTCAGGTATTGTTAGATGAAAGACATCTATCCTTATGGTTAACACTGGACACTAGAACAGCCAGGCTGAACTGCTAGTTATTTTCAATTATGAGTATTACTTAACTATTTCTGAATGATTCTTCTGAGGAAAAAAGAAAATTCACAGTTAAGAGCCCAGCAGCTGTTTTGTAGCAGCAGGCAAATCATACCTCAACTTTCCCTTGTTCAGCTAAAAATTCTTCAATGGGAACATAATGGTCTTCAATTTGTTCCATTGCNGTTAAGAGCCCAGCAGCTGTTTTGTAGCAGCAGGCAAATCATACCTCAACTTTCCCTTGTTCAGCTAAAAATTCTTCAATGGGAACATAATGGTCTTCAATTTGTTCCATTGCACACACATATGCATGTTTCTTGATGGCCTCTTTATACATTTCAAATTTGCTCTCCAGTTTTTCTTCATAACTGTCTTTCATATCTTCCAAGCGGTTGCTGAGGAAAACATACTAGTTTCATTTATTAGATTAGCATGCCAGATATTACAATTTGACTACAAGTGTTCAACTGCCAATATCAAAGTTCTTCATCTAATCACAACTAGTGAAGTTAAGAAACCAAGAAATACTCTTCTCTCTTTTCTCCTTTTTAATCTCAAGGATCCTAAAGACTTGCACCAAGGCATAAGCTTCTACCTGGTACATACCAAGAAAAGTGCTATTTAAAAGATACTTAAGATGCTTAAGATCTGTCAAACAAACGTTTTAATAACAAATTCACCAACATGGAGTGATAGATATGATTACATCAAATTAGACCTGAAACTCAAAGCATATTTCCAGGGGGCAATCTTTGAGGCTGGCTTTATGGGGTTTTTTCCCATTAAAGATAAATCCCAAATTAATTTTGCCTTATTATTTCAATACATTGTACATTACTCCTGTCATATTTTTTTTAAATGTTGCAGCAGTGTCACAGAGCATCAACTCAGAGAAAAAACATCACTGTTGTGTCATGTGTTTGGCCAAAGACACCCAAACAATTTTGAAGTCAGTGCAAGTATTAAACCATAGCATATTTAGCTGGCAAATGAACTTGGGGGTAGTCCCTGTTAGCAATTCAAACAGCAGGAAACAGATTATAAGAAGAGTTAAGAGGAAGTGAATTCAGCTTAAGTAATACAGCCACACTTGAAAAAAGACCCCAAATCAGTAACATCAGTGCAGGCAGCCACAGTAATGTGTAGTAAGCCAGCAGCAGTAGTTAGACAACAATGGTCCATAAATCACTCAGGGCCAAGAATCCAGGAGCGCTTTGAGCTCCTGAGATCAATTCAAACTACCTTAAGTACACACATGGATATAAACCTGATCAAGTGTAAGTTCTGGAACAATCACAAGCTTCAGTGAGGTACCTGTAACAACTTCCCCCATCTGCTAAATCCTAATACTGACTCAGGACAAGCTCCACTGATTACAAACGAATCAGAGAGAAGTCCAGCAGAATGCAGTGCTACATTTTCATTGTATATGGGAAGTGGCTTTTTACAACTTTTTAGTGTTCCTTTTTCCCTTGTCATCAGAAGCTTTGAAACTATCCAGGCCTAGCTTCTCTAAATAACCTCAGTATGCCTGTCTTGCTTATTATACACATGTATGCGTTTATATACATGGAATCCTTTCAGTCTCAAAGGGGACTGGCAACATGACTTGCCTCCAGGCCTCCTCTGTTTCCAACAGCTGCCGGAACATTGCTTCTGCCATCTCTCTACGTATCTTCACCTCCAGAAGGAGTTTACTTTGCCTTTCTGCAACCAGCTTCTCCTTTAAGTTCTCTGTAGTTTTCAACAGATCCTAAATATAACATATTTCAGTTCAGAAAACAAGCTGGAAGCACACATTGATAGGCACATCCAATGAAATACAGCCAGCCATCCCCGGAGGGCACTTCTACAAGCCCATACTTTTGGCTGCACCAAAGGTTAAATATTTTCAAATATGAAATTCTACTGCAAAGACAACCTTTCTACATGTTGACGGTTTCAGCTATCAAAAAGTTTGCTCTTGTTTTGGCATTTAAATATTAACTTGTACAAGTAGCATAAAGCCTACTCTGTTTGTACAGTTTATCCCTGTCAGACTATAAGTTTTGTTTTTAAAATGCTGCAACTTAACTTGTTCCTGCTGTTCCCAAAAGAGAGCAAACAACTCCATGTTTTAAATGCACATGCTGCTTTCTTGCTCTTCTCATTGAGCAATCAGTTGAACTCCAAATTTAGCACTTGACCTAACTAGAAAGCTGCAGGCAGTCTTCCACAACTACATTTGTTCCCTCAGATCTAGACCACTAAAAGTTTAAGTCTGCATGACACTGGGCAGCAGCTTTCGATTCTCATTTGACACAGCTTCCCACACATTTCTTATGCTGAAGGACTCTAATATTAGAACTAGTAACAATGGCTTTCTTGGGCATGCTTTTGAGTAGATCTGTATCTACCTCATGACTCAGAATGGTGATGTCCACTTCCTCTTCTGCAGAAGTTTCAGTACTGTCAGAAAAATCATCTACAGATGTGTTGGCATCAAAGTGCATGACAGGTTTGCCATCACCTCCAACTAGCTTGGGTGGAAAATAACCAAAGCTTCTGGGTAGGATTGTGTGGCTTACCTGGAAAATCCAGAGTTGAATCCACTGATTTATCAATGTTGTCAATATTTCAGATACCAGAATATTAGGAAGAAGTGGCATGAATACATTGTTGTATTTACACAATATTTAATGATTACAAGAGCATTAACAAAATTTTACATGTCTCTTAGCAGACAAAAGCATCTATCAATACAAATATAAGACTTTGGTACTCTAAGTGAAAACAGGAAAGATTACTTATTAACAGACTCAGAATGCTTTTCTAGAACAGTCTTTTCTCCCATCCTAAAAGAAAGTTCCATGCTATTTCCCGGAAAGTTAATGAGAAGCAGCAAATTCCTAAAACAGTTGCTCCTTCCTAAAATACTGTGACTGTGATTCAGCAATTCATACAAGTTATATGAAGATTTTAGGCATGTATGTCATCAGACAACATATCAGAGAAGCTTGTCTCCTCAGTGCACGCTTATCTTACGATGAAAGCTGCAGCTGAAGATACTTTGAAACATCTTTCTCTGAGATCATATTAGACATGCTGTTACAGACTTGGAACACGTCAGAACTAATCCATGGTTTCACCATGAGAAGAGAACTTTATTTGTGCCATGAAACACAGCATAGTCCACCATCCCACATCCTGCAAGAAATGGCTTCCAGGGAAGCTGAATGAGCTTAAGACCAACCATCAACCCCAAGTTCAGAATGTAATGAGAAGCTGACAAGCAGAGCTAGCAGAAAAAAGCACAAGAGCACATAGATTTGGCAGAGGTGGTTTTGGCTTCAAAGGAGAGAAGCACACTACCTTCAAGCACTAACTTACCAAGGAAAAGTCTTTCCTTTTTTAATTAATCAGTTGCACTTAGAAATGCAGGCACAAGAAGTCTTATTTAGACTACAAAATAAGAGGCTAATTCTTTCACCACCACCACCAGCCACCCAATAAGCTTCGAGCAATTGTCATCTTGAGTAAGATGCTTGACTGCACACATGTCAATTCATCAAAAGCTTGAATCAGAATCCTGCATCTGCTCAGGTATTTGGTACATCGAGTCATATCTGGACACACTCTGACTACTTTTTACATAGAATATGGGTGGTGTAGAGCTGAACAAGGCAGACAGCTGCAGCTACCTTAACTTCTTAGTTAACTTCTTAGGTTTTGGGATGGGTGAGACTACTAGAAGCTTTATAGAGGAAAGCTGTGTTAAGAATTAGTATGATGCATCAAAAGCCCAAATCACCCTCAAGCCCACTCAACCTGATCAAACCAATAGTAACAAAGAATGCAGACTAGCAGATGCACTCTTACCTGTTTGGCTATAGCTGAAAATTTCATTACATGTAGTGTTTCATCATATGTGGAAGCATGCTGATTAATGTTTACAATCATACAAACTTTGCCTTTTCCACAAAAGAATGGCTGAAACAGACGAGTCAGTTTGCTCTCTCTGAATGGAATATAGCTTGGCTTCAGCCTTGTGGGGAAGAGAATGACAAAATAAGTGTAAAACTGTGTGATAATGGAACTGAGCTTAATTCTGTTGTTCTCTTTCAGGAAAGAGATCCAGTAGAACACTCACTTATGCCTAAACTATTTCCCATCAAAGACCAAAGTTTTTCCTGGATCTCATCAGCTCTCCAACAAATTGAAGCGTTTAAAAGTCTGCGTCACAGTCCCCTAGTGTTAACAAAGTATATACTGGAACAAGCCAAAAGCTAAGTGCAGGACATCTGTCAACTGTCTGAAGAATCTACCTGCATAATACGGAGGTGAAAGGGAAGAGCACAAAATGGAAGCTCTGTAGATAAACCATACTGATTGTACACACACACACACTTTTTTATTCTCCACAAACAATAATTTTAGAAAGAATGATCACTTCAGGTATTCCACTGACACCTGTAGTAAAACAGGCTTAAAAGATCTTGTAGATTTCTATTTTCCTCTGATGATGTGAACCCCTCACAGAAAACAGAGGGATGCCTGAGGTCTCGGCCTAGAACTTGGTATGTTGTTTATAACTTGTCACTTACCTTGGATTTTGATTTTGCTTCAATGCTGCAATGCATTTTCCAAGGATATGAAGAGAATTATTAATATTTCCTGCTTCTTTTAGTCTGTCTCCAAAGGCTTGGGTTTTATTACACCTCTCTGATCCAGCCAAGTCACAGAAAGACAACCTACATGAAAGAGTTATCCAGAACACACATATAAACTTGCTCCTAAACAATATGAAAATAGAACTGTGCCTCTTCTCATTTCTTTATGTGCCTAAAGTGTAACTGACTCATTTCAGCCTACCCAGATCACATATTCCTATCTTAGATCACAGAATCCTACTCAGAGTTGTACTTTCACGTTGATATTTTGTCCAGGAGCAACAATGCAAGATTTTCAGGATAACAGCACTAACCTATCTTCTCATTGTACATAAAGATACTTGAAAAATGTTGCTGCTCCTAAGAGTCTATTCAGCATATTCACAGGTGATTGCTTATAGTGTTCATCTAAAACTCTGTAGGCATTCTTACATCAAGAGTTCAATTTAGGAGCCCAAATTTTGTTGTACTTCCAGACCAGATAAGAGGAACTTCTGAAACAGTTTTGCATAGCCGACTACAGAAGCTCTTTCAGGGTCACCTTCACCAGTTCCAGCACTACAAGGATTGCAGGATAGTAGTATGCTTACACACACAGTCTGCCACTTTTGGCTACAGAACCACTTGTTCACTATTGCAAAGAGAAAGGCTTCCCAGATCACCTTAGAGTTCTTCACTTATAGCAGTTACGTGCTACTGAACTGTCATGGTACAATAGGTTACAATCAGAGGCAATGATCCTGGATAATCAAGCAATTTCATCACTTGTCCTTTATATTAAGAAAGCTCTTGAAATACAGGAAGCTCTGGAAGTTAGGTAATTTCTGTAATCCAACTATTATTCATTCATACATACATTTATTTCTGTAAAATAACACTTTTGAAAGATCACAGCCTCTCACACAGCTGATGTACTTGTTAATATGATACATATTAATAAGGCACATATTTCAAGTATGTGAAAGGCTGTGATCTTATGATCTTTAGCCTTCTTAGTACAAGATGAAGAGCTTTTTTTTCTTCCTTAAGCAACATACAAAGTCTATCAGTCATTTAACTTTGCCAGGGAAATACACCAGGACAGAAAAAGCAAAGAATACTGTTGCATTCATTTCAAGTTATCTTTCCTTACAGTATTTTATCACTAACATCTGACATTAGAAGGTGTTCTCGCAGCGAGATGTATTTATTACTATCTCTCATCAGCACAGACAAGAGCAATCAGTAGGAGCTGGGACTGTATCAGGACATGCTGTTAGAGGCTGTCCTCATTTTTCCATATGAAGCTAAGTGGACAGTTAATCAGCAAAATAACAACCAAGAAAAAAAGGCAATCTAAATGGCTTCAAGACAAAGATTAGGCCACTTCCTGTAAACCACAGAAAGGCAGAGGTGTAAGCACTGCTCTCACAGGGTGCACCTATATTAACAACTTAGATTAGGAGAAGAGTTTTGAAGCAAATCACATGATGATTCCCTCTTGCTGTAGATTGTACCATAGGGCAGTCTCAGAGCGCGTCACATGCATTCTTTTTGGATGACGACTTGAATTTGTGTACCACAAGCACAGCAAGTGTGCTGCTAGAAACATTCAACCCATCAATTCTAGTGTCCTGTCCCAAACTAGAAAGATACATTGGCATAGCTTGTACCTTGGGTCTTCAGCACTAACTGCTGCACGCCAACTTCATCTAGCTGCACTCCAGCTTAGATTGGCTTCTATCAGGCAGCCATTTGAATTTTGCTTACCAGAATACGTAGTGGGATATCACATAGTACTACTCTGTCCCCATCTCTCCAGTATGTAAGACAATATACATATATTTCCCTCAATTTATGTTCTGTTGACAGAGTTTTAATAGGTTCCTTCAGCCAAACCTTAACAGAATAAGAGAGACAGGGAAACTCTTCCACACCTGTCCCTATTGGGATTCCAGTCAGTTTTATGTAGCCAGTAGAGTTCTGGTTTCCTTCTCAGCTCTTTATTAAAAGAAAGCTCACCAGTTTAGCATGCTTACACCTTATCAACTTTTCTAAAATATTTCCATTCTGGTAATCAGCTGAAGCATTCACTTACTCTGAAACTCCAAGAACACGTGGCTGATGCTCGTCAGTTAGCTTCAGCAGTCTGATTGAAAATATACTGTGACTGGAATGGAAAGAAGTCCTTTTTAATAACCACAATGATGAAAATTAAGCAGTCACTGAAGCAAAATAAAATTGGTATGCTATAGAAAGTTCAGTTCTGAAGGAAGAACAAGAATTAATTCACTAATTTATATGTGTTACCTTTGCAATATAGTCATTCAGCAGCAAAAAGCAGCGTTAAAAGTAGTACCTGGTGACATTCCATTTCTTTCAATACAGAAAAAGTATCACATGAAGCCTACAAGCCAGTTCACTGAAGTCTACTCAATGGAATACAAGTACTCAGGTAGCCTCTTCATATACAAACTTTAGGCAGCCTCTGAACTCACTATGAAGAACTAAACTTCTTTGAAATAAATGGGTGGGGGCAAAGGAATAAGTTAAGGTTCAACAGCCTGTAATTTCACCTACTTCACACACAGTTATTCATTCAGTTTTGAAATCACTCTATTTTCTAGAAAGGTTTAATTTGTAACATTTGAAGAGCCAATTATTCTGTTTTAGACATTAGGCTACAAGGGCAGTTGACATGCTGTCTGAAACCAAAGAGAAAAACCCAGAAGCAGAAGTGGCCCATCCCCAGTTAATCCAGTAAATCAGGAAGCACAGAAAACAAATTTCTCTAGTGTGTATTTAATGCAGTTCTTTGCTCCTCAGAACTAACCCACAACTTAAAAATTAAATCTCTGGGGGAAAAAACAAACAAACAAACAAACAAAACAAAACCAAACAAAAAGCACAACTTAGAAACAAGCTAAGTGGAAGTCAGTATATTCTCTGAAGTGAAAAAAGAAGATGCTCTGGGCATCAAGCTGCCAGAAAAGCACAGTTATTTTCTGTACTACTTTAGGCTTGAGTGAAATTCAGGTGGAGTTATAGCATGAAATTTAATGACAATTGTCTGTAGCTAATACAGAACAGCAGAAAACTTGTGGTTTCTTTTTTTTTTTAAAGCATGTCTAGTAACACTATGATGTTAGCTAAATACACAATAGGGGCCTTCCACACTTAAAGGACAAATTAATAAGAAGACATTAAAGTCAAGTAAGAAGGCATTTTGAACAGGAAGCCTACTGCCTTCTCTATTTCCTCCCACTCTGTCAAGCTGGATTCTCTCTGATCCCACTCCAGGGCAGAAGAAGAGCTAGAAGCTTAGTTCTTAAGACACCAAGTAAGCTCAGGTAGAACACAGCAATCTAAAAGCACCTAGAGAATCTAACCACACTGCAAGGTGCTGCATGACTCTCTCCTTCCTACAACCCCTCCTGACAGGCTTCAGGTTTCCAAGGATTAGACGGCCAGTGATGACCCAGCTTTTCCTCAAACATCCTTGCACAGCCATTCCAATTCAACACCATCAGCTTCTGTCAAGGTGCATAGCACTCAAAAATGAATGTGATCTGATCTTTTTGGTTGTCCAAAGCCATGAATAAGCAACCCAAGTCTAGCTACTATTAAGGCAACAGGACCTCTTCTTCCAGAAAAAATTTCACAATAAAACCAGAATCAAGGAAAGTCTTAAATTATTACTGAGGAGTGGTGCATTTCAAACTTACTCTAAAGTCTTCTCCCTTACCCTCCTCCCTCCCCTTCAAAGGAACAAAGGACGCTTAAAATTAGAGAAACAAACCTCCTACTTGATTGCTCATTCATTCTAGTACAAGCAAAGCTCCGGTTCTTGTTTCCTATCTTCAGTATTTTGCATGCTTCTTCGGTGCTCTGAATGTTAATCCACTTTAAATCTGTAAAAAGAGATCTTTTCCTCACACTTCTGCTCAAACAAATTCCGTGAGACTGATGAAGTCATAAAAACAGTATTATTACCTTTAATGTAAGAATTTCCTCCTTGATCCTCACAAATTCTGAGGACTCTGCGCTTCTGAGTTTTTGATGTAGATAACACAGTTAACAGGTCATACACATATTCATTATAAATTTCACAAAAGGAGATCCACACAGATGATTGTGTTCTTTGGTGTATGTTAGTCCTATATATGTCAAGTGGAACAAAGTCTTTCTCTGGTAACACAAATGGAGAAAAAGATCAACGACCAAACAACTCACTGATAAATTTTGGTTACAGTATATGGAACCTCCTAAAAAAAGGAGAGGCTTGTATAGATGTGCTGTACAGTTAGATACACAATACTGCATAACCTGGAATTTAACCAGCAGCATTCAGACTTCTCAGCAGTCACCTGTATGCCCCAGGACTAAGCTAATTCCCCCTTTAACACAAGCTCCCAGCAGTTTATACATTAGCTTTTCAGAACCAAGCCTCCCTCTTCCCCTACAAGAAGCAAATCAAAAGATTTGTACATAGTTATTCTTTCTCCCAGTTCGAGTCATTAAAGTTTGGTTTAAAACTATATTTACTTCATAGTATAGAGATTTTTTTTAATCCAATAATAGTTACACACTTATATTCCTAAATCTCTATTTTTATTCTTTTTCCACAAAATGTTTCCACTTTATTTACCTAGTGAGTGAGAAGGAAGATTTTTTGAAGTACAGTTGGAAGACTCCAACTCCGCACCACACATTTCTGGTATAGTATCAGAGATGCTTTCTGTCTCCTTGAGAAAATAAGAGACCATTACATCCACACGAACAGACTATGAGAACAGCAGAAGTTAATAACAACAGTAATTCCAGTATTTCAGAATGAAGTATTAAAGTAGTATCAAGTGTTTAAGCCACTCTGACTCTGGCCATAAGTTAAATGTGTTTAATGATACTGAACTAAAGTAAACAAATGCTTTTTTTCCCCTCACAAGAATTACTGTTCTCTGCTACACTCAGCAATCCGTTTTGGAGGCCACTTTCTGTTAACATAGTTGACAGACTTCAGAGTTCTGGAAGACACAAGATCTTCGGTCAGGCTGCAATAGCTCAGAATGTCTTCATGAACTGTTGGACAAATCTAAACAGTACTTCAGTCAAAAGGACCAGAGAAACAAGTTTCTTTCAGGGCCAGATGGCAGTGGTGGGTAATGGAAGTGATTGGTCCCCTGTACTCGGCACCAGTGAGGCTGCATCTCAAACACTGTGTTCAGTTCTGGGCCCCTCACTACAAGAAGGACATTGAGGTGCTGGAGCATATCCAGAGACAGGCAACAAAGCTGGTGAACGATCTGGAGAACAAGTCTAATGAAGAGCAGCTGAGAGAGCTGGGGATGTTTAGTCTGGAAAAGAGGAGGCTGACAGGAGATATGATCACTCTCTACAGCTACCTGGATGAGGGCTGTAGGGAGATGGAGTTTGATCTCTTCTCTCCCGTAATGAATGATAGGACAAGAAGAAATTGTGTTTAAGTTGGACCAGGGGAGGTTTCATTTGGACATTAGGAAGAAGATTTTCACCAAGAAGGTTATTAAGCATTGGAACAGGCTGCCCAGGAGGTGTTGGAGTCACCATCCCCAGAGATATTCAAAAGACACATAGATGAGGTACTGAGGAATGTGTTTTAATTTAGTGATGGATGGCCCTGGCAGTGCGAGGTTAGTGATTGGACTCGATCTTAAAGCTCTTTTCCCACTGAAATGATTTGATGATAACACAGAGACTAAAGCAGCAGTGCTTGCTTGCTGAAAATCACAGGCTTGTGCCAGGTCTGTGAAAGAACGAGTCAAACTCACTTAAGGCATCAGATAGAGTGAAATGATAGCTTCATAAAGGGCGCAAAGATTCAATAAACCAACAGTCTGTGTCGGTTTTAATTTAGTCCTAATCAAAATGCCATTAAAAATCCTGTATAAAGCAGAATTTAAGTACACACATTTGCTGAATTTCTTTACATCAACAAATTAATTAAAAACCTGCCAAGACTTATCACAGCATAAGCTTCAAATCACCCCAGGAAAACTAATTTAACATAGCACATCGTACTATATGGAAATTCCAACATTTCCACATAATACTTCCCCGTAGTTTATACACCAGTATCAATTTTCTTTAGAACATTCACCCTGATGTCCCCAAAACCTTATTCCAATAAAAGGTCATCCTAGAGTAGAAGAGGGGAACAGATTCAAAGTATCAAACCTTAATGTTCTTAGCTGTTTGCAGCGCTGAGTTTATCACGGATTGCTCACCAATACCTCTGTTACTCACATGGTCTATCCAAAATGGTATTTTTACAAACAGAAATGCGTGATGTCACACTTTCAGATCTTCCATTTTAAAAATAAACAGCATATGATTTAATTGCCATTCTACAAGTGACCATTTTTCAATGACTGCACTGTCCATACATTTGTTTCTTGAGTAGTTACGAGTGTAACCACAGGTGTAGATTCTATCCATTGTGTTTGTGAAGCACAAAGCAAAAGCCTACACCAGGGCATGGATGGCACATCTATGCATGTCAAAGATGTATCAGAAAGTAAAAAACTCAGTACCACGGAACTTGTGCATGTGCTGATTTTTTGCAAAAATTGAGTGCATCAGCTAGGTTGCTATATTGTTCTTCAAATGATAAGATCAAATACAGAAAAGAGAATGAAGATGACTGCCTGAAAACAAGGGGGAACAAGAATTGACACTGTTTGCTAGTGACAGCAGTTGATGTTTAATAGTAAATATGAGGACAGGTGGGAATAAGAATCCAAGTAAAGCAGTTTTTAATCCAATTAAAAAAAACCCAACCCAGTATTTAATCCCATGAACAGAGCAAGTAAAGGGAAGGAGAGAAAGGGTGTGAAACATGCCAAGCAAGAGTTTTTGCAGCAGCACAGAGAACTTAAACAGTAGAACATTAAATACAAGGGTACTGCGGTAACCCAGAGCAGTTTAAACTGATAGAATGAAAGGAACAGCAAGCTCTTTCTGCATGACATGTAAACTGAGCCTGGGAAAAGGGCCTACAGAGATTCATGTAAATCAAAACCAAGCCCACCAAACCGTATCTGCTCTCAGATTACAAGCCTGAGTGAGCATCTGAACAGTGATGCCATTCATTCCCAAGCTATCAAGAAGCACAGCTTCAGTACTGAGGAAAGCTGAGCTACATCACCATGGAAGCGTTGTAACACATAAGCAAGGTCTTGTCACGTGTCACTCTCCAGATGCATTTTAACCTTTCCTTCCTGACAGTGGTGCCTCGCTTGCTTTTCACTGTAGTGCATCAGCATCTAGATCACTCACTGCAACATTCAGGAACTAAGCTACTAAGTCAGACTGTGAGTTAACAGAAAGGAGTATTTGTAAAGTACAGAGTTATCTTTGAAAGTAAGATACCTGACGTCCTGTTCTAGACCTTGAGCTCCTGCTTGTTCCTTCTTGCAAGCTTGTAGGTTCCATAAAGTTTTTTAAAATATTCACCCACTATCTTCCTGACCAACTTGATTTTACTTTAAGACCTTTCCCCCTCACCCTCTGCACATGCAAAGACACACACAGCATGAGTGAACTTTTAAGATACTACTCTCAAAACAAGCATGCAAACTTTAGCATCTTTTAGGTTTTTCATCCAAGATCTTTCCTTAAGAGTTAACCAGAATCAGACTAAACAAAGTTTGGTTTGCAGAGATTAAATTAAGCAATAGAATGTAGAGTGGAACTTCATATATGAATTTGATTCACAGGACAATCTTTCAGAGCTAAATGAGGTACTTTAATAACATTGGCATTAATGATCACAGTAAAACTCAGTCAGTCATTACTTCTGTACTTCCCAGAATTCAGAGTTGCTTTGAATGCTAAACAGCTGAGCCTACTGCATTTGGGGATCAAATGCACAGAATCACAGTTGATGTTAAAGACGTTCTGAACTAAAGGGGAAAAAAAAAGCCCAACATCTCTCAGCAATTTGTAACTGGGCTTGGAAGTACGCAACAGTCGCACATATAAGGGTGATAATTTTCTGATAAAATCCATTTTTTAGGCTGGAAACACAAACGAGAACAGGTAATAAGAACAAGAGGCTGCCACAGCAAAGACTCCCCTATTCTACCTACATCTTCAAAGATCACAGTTAAAAATGTATCCAATACTTTAAGGTAATCCTTTTAGGAAATCCATTTTGTGGCATCACATTTCACCTGCTTACCAGAAATTTCTTTAGGACTTTACATAAATCATGAGTTTACAGCTCTTTAATCTGCTTTATGACTGTCTTCCACCAAAAGAGACTCTTCTGCCTTGTTCACTGCCACTGTTACAACACTGCCACCAACTCCCCCAAGCTAGTACTGGAATCTGAGCAACTGCCCTGAGATCCAGTCAGGGAACCCGACCCAAAAGACTCACTTAACAAGAAGCAGATTTTAAAGAGAGCACCAGAGACTTTTCAAGGCCTAGTGTCACCAGTGTCAGAACTGCTCCTCTTTTTCAGGCTTTGGCTTTGCAATGGTTTTTGGCTTGAACTGTGTGCTGCCTGCTACAGAAAGTTCTTCCAGTTTGCCCTGAACTCCAAAAATAGATGGTTGCCTTATTATTCTAAGGTTCACCGAGTATTCATACTGCAGATTTAGATGAATCTAAAGAATCACTAGTGAAATAGAGATTTTATTAAAGATTGTCTGTTAGACAGGAAGCTTTTAAGAAGCTTCATTCATTTACCATAGAGTGTTTGGTCACTGACCTCTTTCAGTGATGCAAGAAGAGCAGTTTTTATGGCTTCTTCTTGCTTAACTTGTCCATCTTCTAGTTTCTTAACATCATTGCCCAAATACGGTTTGAAGTTCATCTTCAGGTAACGTCTTCCCCTTATGTGGTTAAAAATCACATCAAGCGAGCGAGGTAAAATACCAAAATCTTTTGAAGTTCCTGAAGAGCAACAAGAGATAAAATGTAGACATTCACATAAAACTCCACCCTGGGCTTTGGCTTGGTTGTTATATATGCTTTTCGGAAAGCTTTTCTACCTTGGATAGTGAATGTCTTTCCTGCATTTGTAACTCCGTAAGTAAACACGAGTCCATTCATTCCATTAAGATACGCTCTTACGATCTCTTTCATTGAGCCTTCAAAAAATTCACTCTGAGTAGTTTCTGGTCCAAAAACCTTGGAGAAGATAAAAAAAAAAAGAAAAAGAAAAAAAAAGGGGGTGATAAATGGCACAAAGAAGTTTAATATGTCAAAATATTAATCACTGATTGATAGTGACTGGTTTTTCAGAGCAAGACAAGTAGGAGACATCAGCTTATTTCTTTTTGTCTTGCCTGAACCCCTTGATTCAACATTTTCTGGTGGGTTTCTCGTAGGATGCCTGATTAAGTCTGAGGCACTCAGGCTTGCACTTTCTTTTGAATATTTTCCTACTCCTAAAACAAACAGCTCAGAATGCTACCGAGCACATAGTGTTTAGTGGATACTTTCAAAAGCTCTGCTGGTGATGCACAGCTCCTTCCTCACTCTGCACCAGTCATCCACAGCTGATGAGAAGATCAGCATTACAATGGTCTCAATGACTAAACGCCTCAAGCTGTTTATCTTTCTATACTGTAAGAACAGAAGTTCTTGTAGTAGATACTGAAGTTAAGAAACTTACTTTCAGTTCAGAAGGTTTACGCAGTTAGGCTACTATTCTTTCAAATAAGTCCCTAAACACATGCTTACAGAAGACCCTTTAAACATGTGATTTCCTGTAACACTTCCCAGATGAGGGCATTTTTGGGAACAGCAGAACCACCCTAAGTTAGTGCCTGCAGGAGGCTCCTGTGGCATCTAATAAAAAAACAACAACAAAAAAAGAGACCAGAGCAACCAAAGAGGCTTCCTTGTCTCAGCTAATAGGCACCTCCTTTGTAACACAGCTTTCTTGACAGTCTAACAGTAAATAAGCAGTCTGGGTGTTTAGTTGTTTGGGATTTTTTTAAAGCAAGTACAAATATGCAAGTCAAAGTAGAAAAAATGCATTGAATTATATAGTAGAAAATTCATTTTTTTATCATTACAGTGGAAAAACTCTGTAACTAAAAATTAGGAAAAAGTTTGCCTACCTGAGAAAAGGTGAACCTGTGCACAGAGTGACCAATCCCTCTCTCACTGTTTTTCATTGCAGACGACTCTTTGGGTGCACTAAGAATTACTGTCTGGGGATCTTCAACAGTTACACAACCCTTAAAAAACACAAGGTAAGTCAAAACATCACAAAGACTTCTTTAGGAAGAAAGCTATTCGGTGAAAAAAAAAAAAACAAGAAACAAACAACCCATAACACCACGAAAACAAACTAGTGTTTTCACCTATTTACCAGAGCTATGAACGATTGCAATTTACATATAGTCCTGAGATATAACTACAGAGACAGCCACTTCACATGAAAGCCAGAGTGCAGCCAAAGGTAAAGGCAATCATCTGGAGTTCTCAGGTTTAAACATATTCTAGGACTCCTTCCAGCGCCTTTTTTTTTTCCATGAAAAAATAACTTTCTAAACTCTGATGTTTTGTGATTGTGGCTTGCAGCATTCTATACAGATATTTCATACGAGGAAAGGCTG